>CM029369.1:3083965-3123965 GCA_017165825.1 Hepsetus odoe
CTGTCCTTCAGGAAGATCTGGAGAACTGCTCAGGTACAGAGACTGGACTGAAAATGAAAGACAGGAGTGTGGAAGAGAGTGCAGGCAGGTTGGAATGGGTGGGAAAGAGTGGAGGAATGATTTGTGACAGATGGGTACCAGCAAGAGTGAAAGGGAAGGTTTACAGGACAGTAGTGAGTCCAGCTATGTTATACGGGTTGGAGATGGTGGCGCTGATGACGTTCTGATGGGAGTTTGGAGGTTTGGAGACAAAGTTAGAGAAGTGAGAAGTGTTTCGGTTTGGACATGTCAGGAGGAGAGATGAGGAGTTTATCAGGAGAAGGAAGTTGAGGATGGTGCTGCCAGGAAAGAGGAGAAGAGGAAGGACAAAGAGGAGGTCTATAGATGTGGCAAGAGAGGACATGCAGAAGGTCAGTGTGAAAGAGGAAGATACAGAGGACAGTAAGACATAAAGACACCTGGTGGGAGCTGCCAAATGGAAAAGAAGAAGAAGATTCCCATTGAAGTTTGAAAATGTGTGTTAAGCAATGTCAGAAACATGAATCAAACCCTGATTCAGAGTAAAACCCCTGCTAGAGACTAGCTCCCAGGATTGGAAGGTTGTGGGTTTGAATCCCAGACCAGCAGTTTGTCTTGAAGTACCCTTGAGCAAGGTACCGTCCCCATCACTGCTCCCTGAGTGCTCGATATGGCTGCACACTGCTGGGCAGAGTGTTTGGGTGAAATTTAGAGGATGTATTTCATTGCGGTTCACTGTGTGCTGTGTTCACAATGTCTCATCCTCGGCTTCAGTTGTTGATCAGTACTATGTTTTGCACAACCCAAATATTAATATTGCCTAAACAAACAAACAAATCTTTGGAAACTGAGAAACTGTCCACGGGACATCCCCAGTGTTGTATTTCTAATGCCACCTACTGATACTGTGCTGCAGTGTTAACTGTATGTAATGGGTTTTTTTTGGCAAAATTAGGTCTAAATTGAGGCCATTTCTCAGGGGGATTTTTAATTACAATTGTTAGTTTGCAGTGAAGCAGATGGGCCGGGCTGCAGTGCTTATGTGCTCATTAATTCACTCCGTGCTGGACAGTTTGATTTATGGACGCTGCGCTGTGTTTTTGAAGCAGCATGTCTCGGAGGTTCAGAGGAATATGTACAGCGTCACTTTACAAATTCAGATACGAGTCCACATTGACACTCATGTTCATCAGCCTCCTGCACCTCCGTGTACTTTTCATTAACTACAGTGTACATTACATTTAGAAAAGCTGTTCAATATGTATAACATTCTTCAAAACAACAGCAATAAGAATAATATGAAGAAGATTCATGCTATTAATAATACTACAAATAACAATGATTACTGTTGTTGTTGTCACAGTCTTTGTTGTTGGTGTTGTTCTTCTTCTTGTTCTTCTTACCCCTCTGACCTATACAACCAAAATGAACTGGAAATGTTGTTTGGGCACCTGTTTAAAAAATATTTGGAATTGGACAGGAAGTTGATGATAACATTCGCTGATTGCTTTAAGAATGTGTTTCTGGGGAACTTTTCCTGATGTTTGAAAACCAAACCAACTCACATTTGTGGCTTTAAAGAAATTATTATTATTATTATTATTATTATTGCTATTATTATTATTATTAGTAGTAGTAGTAGTAGTAATTATTATTGTTATTATTATTATCATCATCATCATCATCATCATCATCATTATTATTGTTGTTGTTGTCATATTTTTTATTTCATATTTAAAAGCTTTATTGAATGTTTCAATTTACTCTGTATATAAAATTATTCTATTCAATTAAATTGTATTAAATATATATTTTTTAAGCCAACAGAAAAATTAGGGCGCTAAACTAATACTGACCACAAGGTGGCGCCTCCTTCAAACATTGTGTGAGTGTCAGTCAGGTGAAGTCTGGGGTGGTTACTGGGTCACTCCTTCTCTTGAAAGGGTTTTTTTTTTACAGAGAAATATTGCTCATTCCATCACTTTTACAGAAGAGACTCTCTGTGTGCAGGATTTTTCTTTTTTGTTGTACTTTTTTGTGCTTCTTATGAACTTTATTCATACAAACAGACTTATTATCACCATTTTCACTAACAGTCTGCCAGATGGGTCCTAAACCTGTTATTATAGACTATGTTTTTTTTATTACCCAGGAAAAAAATGCAAACATTATTTCACAAATTCTAGAATTAAAGGTTAAAACACAATCCTATTTGTTGCCACTAGAGGGCGAGGCATCAAAAAGAATGAAATAAAAATTAGCACCTCAGTTCTGGATGAGGAGAAATACCAATAAATCTGGAGCATGACCTTCAGATTCAGATAGGAGCTATTTCATTTAAATATGTCCACAGACCTCCACCTTGAAGGAAAAAGCACAAAATTAATTTCATATCAATAATTTAAAAATACAAAATAAGCTCATAAGAGTAAAGATTAGAACATGGTAGCTCTGCTTCTAGTTTAAACACACCAATCAGCCATTAGATTTAAACCTGCTTAATTATGGAAAGTGCCACCAGACCAGCTCTGACCTATCAAGACCTGGACTACACAAGATCTCTGAAGGTGTGCTGAGGTGTCTGCAGTAGATCTTTTTGAGAAGCTGTAATTTGGGGCCTCCAGTACCACAATAACATGTCCTGCGCATCCCTCAGAAGCTCAATGGGATTGAGATCTGGGGAACTTGGAGGAACACCTTGAACTTTTCTCAGAAATTTCCTGAGGAGTGTGGCAGGACATTATCCTCAAAGAGGACACTGGCATTAGGGAGCATCATCACCAGAAAGGGGCGAACTTGGTCTGCAGTGATGTTTAGGAGTCAAAGTAACGTCCACACTGCCTCCATCTGCTCGCCTTCTTCTCAATGTGCTTTCTGGGGCCAACTCTTTCCCAGGTGAGTGAAGACATGCAGCTGTCCATCCAAATGATGTAATAATAGCCTGATTCAACAGCCCAGACCTTCTTCCGATGCTCCATGGTCCAGTTCTGATGCTCATATGCTCTTTGTAAGTTCTGTAGTGGAGGTTCCTGTGCAATACTGAGACTTGGTCACCCATGATTCTGGTTCATTGATTGTCTTTCCTTGGAGCACTAGGCCCTTGTTAAACTCACTCCTTAAGCTTTTTTTTTTCTCAAGAACTGACTGTTCAATTTCTTTTTAATATCTCCCACCACTTCACTGGTGTTCACTTCACCTGTTTTTCTGTAGTGGATGATTGGTGGTATCAGGTGGATCAGTATAGTTCATTTGCCAGTCGCTGTCCCAGGTGCTGAAGTTCAGTTTACAGGGAGAGAGAGAGAGAGAGAGAGAGAGAGAGAGAGAGAGAGAGAGAGAGAGAGGGAGAGAAAACGGGAGAGAGAGACAGACAGACACAGAAAGAATGAAAAAGAAAGAGAGAGAGAGAGACAGAAAGAATGAGAGAGATAAAGAGGGAGAAAGACAGAGAGAATGAAGCACTGAGACAGAGAGAATGAGAAAGACTGAAAGAAAGGGAGAGAGAGGGGAGGAGAGTCAGTATTTTTTTATCTTCAGTAAATTCAGTGCTAGTTTTACATCAAGTGCCGTCCTTCGGTTCACTCATATGAAGACCGTACTCTGGTCATCTATCGGAGCCTCAAGACATCTTCTTCAGCTAAGTCAGTATCTGTCCTTGGAGATACTGTGATCATTCAGTTTCAGTGCTGCTGTTTTTGGCCACGTGTTTCACAATAACAAATAGTCACTTTGAGTTAAAGTTAATGGACTCAGGACATCTTTCAGAGACTCAGAACTGCTGGTATCTTCAATCCAGTCAATGCTCTGATCATCCTCAGAAAAGTCAGTAATTAAATCAAATAAAGTCAGGACATCTCCTGAAGACTCCTACTATCTCTTACTACTGTAATTATTCTCAATATATTCATTTCTACTGTTTCAAAAAAGTAAATACTGATCATCATTGATGAATTCAGTACTGCTTTAATATCCAGTGCAGTCCATCCTTTGGTTGACGTAAATTAAGACCATACTCAGTTCTTCTTTCAATGAGCCACAGTGCTGCTGTTTTTCTCAGCTGTCTGTCCTGTGATTCCTACTCTTTATGAAGTTAATACTAACGTTATGTCCCATAAAGTCCAGTTTAATAAAGCCATTAATATGATCATCAGCACTGCTCAGTAAACCCAGTACTTTTATTATCATTGCTAATAAGATTTATACTTATTTCTTACGCAGAACCCATATGTGCTCAGTGATATCTTCATCTGTATTTGTGTTTTCTTTGGTAAAAAAGTGTAGTCCTCTATAAAAAGAGTTTTTAATAAATGAAGTTGAGGGACAGTTCTCCAGATCTTCCTGAAGGACAGTGTTGTTGTCTCTCATTTTCAGTCCAGTCTCTGTACCTGAGCAGTTTGATAGTTCTGTGTTGGTTAATCCACACAGTGATCTACGTCTGAACCTTCAAGCAGAACAAAGCGTCTCACTTAAAATGCAGTGAAGAAACAGGTGCAGATGATTCCAAATGATCTGGTGATTCATTCACTGCTGATCATGAATGCTGAGTAGGTGGAACCTCTTTAGCTAGAACCTTGTATCTTTAGACACTTTTGAGCACTAAAACATTTATTCCAATTTATTTTATTTAATCATCAACATGACAAAGAAAAGACAATTTGTCAGAAATGAAATAGTATTTGTGCACCAACAAGATGATTTCCTACAAAATGTAAAGAAAGGAGGGATTTTGTTCTGTAAACTTAATATTCAAAGGTCAGTTTACAATTAAGTTAACCAAATAGCTATTTTAACATTTTTTGCAGACTATCTGTATTTCTTACAGACAGTAACTGTAATAACTTCAACAAAGTCAGAAGTTCTGTGATCTCCAATAACATCAGCATGAGGAGAGATTTAAAGTCAATACAGGATATCTCTGGATGTATGAACTAACCGGAAAAAAAACCCCACACTGATAAGAGCATTTAGAGTAGCTTTGGACTTTGACCAGCCATTAACTTTATTTCCTTGGTTTCCTTGGTGATGAGACAAACAAAGATGGTGTTTTGGATCAAAGGGATCTGAGGGTTTTTGTAATATGGATGTAAACAAATAACTGCAGATAAAACAAAGATAAAGAAAGATGAATCAGGGTCAGTGGAGAAGAGGAGAATGTGCTGCTGGTGGTGGAGAACAGACACACACACGCACACACTATTTATTATTATTATTATTATTATTATTATTATTATTATTGTTTCACACTAATAGTTAATCTGCAGCAGCAACAACAACAATAATAATAATTATAATATTTTTTTCTTCTATAGAAATCTAATCATTCATCTTATAATTCATGGTTAGGTCTATAAAATGCTAAATATGTGTCTAAATAAATAAACAAAATATGGATGATGAAAGCATGAATGAATGGATGAATGGATGGATGGATGGATGGATGGATGGAAGGATGGCTGGATGAATGGATGGATGGATGGATGGATGAATGGATGGATGGATGGATGGATGGCTGGATGAATGGATAATTTGTTGGATGGATGGATGGATGGATGGATGGATGGAGAGTGCGTACTGTGTGGGTGAGTGCGGGCGCGCGCGAGGCGACAGATGGCCGCCCTCCTTCCTTTCTGTCTTTCTTTCTTTCCCAATAAAAGGCTGGAGGGGGGGATAGTTGGGGGGCGTGCGCGCGCGCGAGCGTTCGCGTGTGTATCGGGGTTCTGGCTCAAACGAATGGAAGAAAGTCACGTGACGCTCGAGGCCGTTTTCCTGACGTAGCCTGGGCCATATGGCGCGTGCCGAGGGGAGGAGGAGGAGGAGGAGGGAGGGAAGAGGGGGAGGGATAAGTGATGTGTGTGTGTGTGTGTGGGGGGGGCTGGTCCATAGGGGAGGGAGGAGTAATTGGGCGGGGCCTATCAGCCCTCATTGGCGCGCGCGACTCCGGTGCGGCATCATCATCACCACCATCATCATCATCCGCTCGGATATAAAGCGGCGCGCGCGGAGGAGTAAGAGAAGCAAGAGGAGGAACAGGAGGGAATGATACCCTGACACACAGAAACTCAGGTACACACACACACCTGATTCACACGCGCGACACTCTGCATGGATTCACTCAGGCATTCATTATTTACACTGATTTTATTTACACACACACACACACACACATCATCATCATCACACACACACGCACACACATGCACTCACACACACACATACATACACACAGTCCTGAAGGAGTGTGTGCAGGTAGGACTCACCTAGGATGCACACACACTGGACACACACAGGGCAAACACACTGGACACACACTGGACACACACAGGACACACACACTGAACACACATTGAACACACACTGGACACACACTCAGAACTAATATCATGCATTTAATGTTTTTTTTAGAGAATCTGCACTGATTTTTCTGTTTATTCTTATTTATAGAATGTCTCATAAAATATGAAGTATTTACTTTCATTTTTTAGACATTTAACACTTAATTCAGCTTGATGAGACGCCTGTTTGTCATGTGTCGGCTGACAGTTTGCTGCTTTCTACTCGTCTGTGACAGAAAATGCATGTGTTCACAGCTGTCAGCTTTAAAAGAAAGAATTTAGACAGAAATCCTTCTTCATTATAAAAGAATTCATAAAGTTACCTGTAAAAATGTGTAAAATATTCTCTGCATGCAGTTTCCAGTGCTGAATTGGACTTTTATTATTCCCTTTATTTTACACCATCAACAATCTGCAAGCTTTAACTCTTACACACGGCTGCAGTTTCCCATTTTCTTCTCTTTTTCCTTTTCATTTTGTCATGTTCATGGCACCTTTCAGGTCTTTTTAACCTTATCTTCTCATACCTGTCAGCTTTGGTCCAAACATTTGGCTGATTTATGAAACTACCTCTGTTTTTTGTTTAATTTAAGCCGGTTACTATGAATGTTTTATCGTTTTAGGCAGTTTTTTTACGCAGACATTAGGTTTCTCTTCAGGTTTAGCATCTTTATATCCAGTGATTGGCGCCCCAGACACGGATTAAGTCCTGGGCTAAACTGCAGGGTTGATGGTGGAGGTGTTTTAGTCTGAGTTCAGTCTTAATCCTGGTTGATGTGTGGACACTGAAATTCCCTCCAGTGATGGGTTCACTCCGCTGATGATGCTAATTTGGATTTGCTTTTAAATCGGACCCACTGGACCGCTTTGATGATGGAAACGTTCAGGTTTTTAACACTAAACTCAAAATGCTTTAATGCCTTCACTCTCGTGTTACAGGTGTTTCTGGATAAAAGAGCACAATACTCCTAGAAATTAGACAGAAAGGTGACAGCAATTGTCCTTGTGTGTTCAGTTTATTTGTGGACAGTTTAAAAGCTGACTTGAGGGGCATATTTACATGTCTGGCAACCCAAAATGACAATCTGAGTGAAAAATTGGTGCAATTTGTTAAGAAATGAACGACTGTATTGATATTTTTAATGAAAATCTGAAATGAAAAAGGTGTTAGTTCAGGTGTAGGGCAGATCTGAAGCTCTTCAGATGGATGAGACCATGGTGTGTTGAGGTTGCCACTCTTTTCTTGTTGAATGAAGATGAACAAGAAGGGATTACATAAGAGTATCTCACCTGGGCAGCAGTGATGATTCAAGACTGGAGCAGTTTATTGAAGTGCAACCTGCTGAATTACTCCTAGGACAGATTCATTTTAGGGATTACATAATGGAGAAGAGGAACATATATAAGAAGTACATGCATGATGTGAAGTGTGTGTGTATGAGAATAATGATAAGCAAATGATAGAAGATAGAGAAAGCAAAAATATGACGATATATACTTAATATATAATATATTTTTCACTTTGAAATACAAGGAAGTTTTTAAGTGTGTGTGTGTGTGTGTGTGCTCTCATTCCGTGTGCAGACTCTCCAACTCTGTGCTCTCCGTCCTCCCGCAGCTCAGCCATGACCAAGTCTTACACGGAGCCCAACGCCATGCTGGAGCCGCAGTCCGGCGCGCACTGGACGGACGAGCGCGAGACGGCAGCGGAGAGCTCCAAGAAGAGCGGCAAGGATGCGGAGCACGACGAGGAGGTCCTGAACCGGCTGGAGGACGAGATGGGAGACGGGGAGGAAGAGGAGGAGGACGACGAGGAGGACGAGGAGGACGACGAGGAGGAGGGCGGCGCGGGCGACGAGGCCAAGCCGAAGAGGCGCGGGCCCAAGAAGAAGAAGATGACCAAGGCGCGCATGCAGCGCTTCAAGATGCGGCGCATGAAAGCGAACGCGCGCGAGAGGAACCGCATGCACGGGCTGAACGACGCGCTGGAGAGCCTGCGCAAAGTGGTGCCCTGCTACTCCAAGACGCAGAAGCTGTCCAAGATCGAGACGCTGCGCCTCGCCAAGAACTACATCTGGGCGCTGTCCGAGATCCTGCGCTCGGGCAAGAGCCCGGACCTCATGTCGTTCGTCCAGGCGCTCTGCAAGGGCCTCTCGCAGCCCACCACCAACCTGGTGGCCGGCTGCCTGCAGCTCAACCCGCGGACGTTCCTGCCGGAGCAGGGCCAGGAGGTGCACACGCACGCGCACGGCGCCCCGCCGCACTTCGCCGCGCACCCCTACGCCTACCAGACGCCGGGCCTCCCGAGCCCCCCCTACGGCACGATGGACGGCTCCCACTTCTTCCACGTCAAGCCGCACGGGTACGGCACCGGCGGCGGCGGCGGCGGGGAGCCGTTCTTCGACGCCGTGGCGCTCGCCGAGTGCGCCAGCAGTCCGTCCTTCGACGCGCCGCTCAGCCCGCCGCTCAGCGTCAACGGCAACTTCTCCTTCAAGCACGAGCAGCCAACTTCCGCCGACTTCGACAAGGGCTACGCGTTCGGCGTGCACTACCCGTCCGCGCAGGGTCACGCCGCCCTGTACGCGGGCTCCGTGCCGCGCTGCGACCTGCCCGTGGAGAGCGTCATGGCCTACGAGGGACACTCTCACCACGAGCGCGTCATGAACGCGCAGCTCAGCGCCATCTTCCACGACTCGTGAGGCCAAAGGAACCCGTCGATCGCCCGACGCTCAGAGACCGCACGATTATTCGAGAGACTGCTCGATTATTCTGCGCCCATTCTGGGTGAACATTTCCAGATTATTCACCAACTTCTTGCGTAGACTGCTCAACTATTCCGTATTTAATCTGCTCAACCACTCCACTGCTCGGTTTTTAACCTGGGTGAACATTTCCAGAGCATTTTTTGCGGACTATTTGTTGTCATCATGAGTGAACATTTCCAGATTATTCACAAACGTTTGCAAAGACTGCTCAACTTTTCGGTGTTGAATCCCGGCCAACTCCTACTGCTTGACTATTCGGTGTATATCATCAATTTCCAAATTCACAGACATCTGCATACACTGCTCGACTATTCGAGAGATATTTTGGTATTTAACCTGGGATGATTTTTTTTTTTTTTGCATATGCTGCTCGACCTTTCTGTGTTCATTTCCAGAAAACTCAGAAACGATTCGTGAACATTTGCAAAGGCTTCTTGACTAATTGGTGTCTTTCCTAGACAAACATTTCCAGAATATTCACAAACATTTGCAAAGTTCGCTCAACTATTCGAGAAACTGCTCAACTGTTTGGTGTTTATCCTGTGCAAACGTTTCAAGATTATTCACATTTATGTGCACTGCTTGACTATTCAAGAAACTGCACGATTATTCGTCTTAAAATCTGGGCCAGATTTTGCAAACACTGATTGATGATTCAGAAGACCTCTATAGGTCCATTTACAAACATCGCTCTGTGATTCGGTATTCGACCAGAGCGTGAAACTCTTCAGCTGTTTGACTATTCGGTGTTTATTCTGGGCGATTATATTTCCAGATTATTCGAGAACGTTTGCATAGACCGTTCAAGTGTTCGAGAGGCTGCTCGATTAATTGACGTTTATCGTGTGTATCCAGATTATTTGCGAACATTTACTTCCACTGCTTGGCTGTTCTGTGTTTATCCTGGGTGAACATTTCCAGATTATTTGTGAACTTTTGCTCAGACCGCTCAATGATTCAAGGCACTATTCGATGTTTATCCTGGGAAAACATTTCCAGATACTATTCATGATGATATGCGGAGACTGTTTTACAGCTCCGGCGTTTAACCTTTTCAAACATTGATGAGACGATTCTGCGATTTTTCCCCGCACAATTTAAGAAACGGTTCGACTCGACTGTTCGGTATTTAATCTGCTGGCGTTCCACTGCTTGACTGAACATCATCAGGGTGAACGCTTACATGTCCCATTCGACTTCTGTATTTGTTATCCAAACTTGAACCATTGGCTACTTGACTGGTTGATTTTATGTGTTTGATGGTAATTCTGTTGATCACTGATGCAAAAAGGGGTAAAAAAAAAAAAAAAGAAGAAGAAGAAGAGCAACCACATGATATGCTTAATCTTATGTATTGTATTTATTGTTGTTCTGCCTTTAGGGAGAAAAGAAGAGGATGCATATTCTCATTCACCTTATGTATTGTATTTCTATAGCGCTTCTATACTGTGCATTGTGGTCACAGATGGAAATAGGGTGTGACCTTATTCAGAATGTGTTAAAAAATTGAAAAGAAAAAAAAAAAAGATGAGCAATAATTTGGAAACTATGCAATTTTTAATCCAATACTGGGCCAATTATAGAAATAAATAGAGATTGCTATATTTTTCAACCTACATTTTACTACTTATCTATCCCACACTGAATTATTTTGTTGTGATTTTTGTATAGAATGGTTAATTTTTATATAAAGTCTGATTCCTGCGTCATGTCATGCAACCCCACGTTACTGTTTTATAAAAAAAGGATTGATCTCCTTTGTAATAAAAAAAGCAAAATCGTTCTACTAGTAAGGAAGAAGGAGAAGAAAAAGAAAGAGGTGGATCCGACAGGCAAAGTGCTTCACAATCTGTAACGTTGCCTTAGCAGTCAATCATTTTCTGTAAAAATAATAAAAATACAAAATTAAATCAATAAAAATTCAGGCAAAAAAATTGCACAAACACGTCTCCTTCCAGTAATAATTGGTCATGTAATCATGGACTATACCAGGCTGTCTGAAAGCTAAATTTTGGTGTTAGAAGAGTGTTGATGTTGTATATAAAAGCTTGACTATCACCTGGAAATCGCAGTTGCACCCTGTAAAAAAAAAAAAAAAAAAAAAAAAAAAAGGTCAAAGAGTGGCCTGTCTTTTCAAAAATGGAAATAAATGAAATGAAAAAACTTTATCACTGTTTTTGGGTTGAAGTTCTTGCTGTTTCCCATTTGATCCTTGGATAAAATGATCATTTTGTAAAATTAAATAAATTTTTTAAAATTAAAAAATTAAAAATTAAAATTAAAAATTAAATAGTTTAAATTGCTGCGTTTGTCCTCTTTTGTGGGCTGGGAGGACAGGTGTCCTGCAGGTGACTTGCTGGTGTGTCCTGGGCTGAAGGGAATAAAGTGACTGAGCTGGGTGTGTGAGGTAATGTCTGTGGATTCTCCTGATGATCTCTGATTTATCCTCTCGTTTCTCGACAGGTTGGTGCACCATATGGTCGTTTTTTATTGGCTCACTAATTTAGGCTCAGATTTCACTGCAGCTCCGATCTGATTCCACTCTGATCACTTTGATCAGGAACACAGAAGACTGTCTCTCCAAACCTGAGCTCAAAACCTCCAAAGAACAGACCTTTAACAGAAAAACTCAAGCTCCATCAAATCCTGGTCGTTCTCCAGCTGTCGGAGGGCAAGAAATGCGACCTTATTAAAGGCGTAAATCGGATTTTTTCCCTGACATTAATGAACGAGTTTGTTCATTTTCTAAATAAATGTATCTTAGGGGCACTTGATTCATGTTAAAAGTATTAATCTGAATATTTTAAGTCTAATTATTATTAGCTCATTTTAAATGGATGGGTCTGATTCGTTTTAAGGGTGTCTAATAAACATCCTAAAGAAATAAACCTGCCTTATATTATAAATCCCTGATTTATTTTAAAGGGATGAGTCTCATTATCTTCTGTAAATCTGCTACAAAAGTCTGTTATACATCTTAAGTTATAAGTTATAAATTTAAATTCAATTAACCCCACTTTATCTTAGTAAATTGATTATAAGGTACAGATTTGATTCGTTTTATTAAAGTCTGATTGTAAAGGAACCCTTTATGTAGTCCTGATAAAGTTTTATTTAATATACTTTTGATTGATCTGATAGCTGATTGGTCAGAAATAAATCTGATTCCTTTAAAAGACATGATTCTGATTGGTTTACAGATATATAGTATAGACTGCTTTCGAAATAGAATTGTGGACGATCATGAATAAATCCGATTGGTTTTTTGGAGAAAAGAAATCTCTTTTTTGTTTAGAAATAAATCTGACTGCTTTTACACACAGCTTATTGATCATAATTAGTTTTTTTAAAATATTGGATGGTTTTATAAATAAATCTGATTGTTTTTTTTTTTTGTTTTCTTACAGAATTTCTGGCAGGATTATAAATAAATCTGACTGATTTGAGAGTGGATGATAAATAAATGTGATTTTTTTTTATTTTTTAGATGAATCTGGTTTCCTGGTTGATTTAGTGTGCTCTCAGTCCAGCTCTGGTTCTGAAGGGGGTTGAGTTTGATTACCTGAGCCAGTAATGAAGGACATGTTTATTAATGAGGCTGTAATTAATGTTGGATTTGGACAGAAGAGCTCGGTCCAGCTTCTCAGAAAGATCCTCAGCCTGAGCCCAGCCGCAGTGATGGTGACTGGAGGGGTTTAAATGATTTTTTTCCCAGATCAGCTCATTTCCCCCTGAATTTCGAGCCCGGGACGAATCTGCCCGGGTTTTTACCCCGTTTTACCCCCGACATGGCTGTTCTCACGCCACCATCATTAATGCAGAAGAGCCACAGATGTTCCTGCTGCAGGGGAGGTTTTAATTTATGGAGAACGATCCGCTCTTTATGCAGAGACACTCACAGCCCAGCAGCCCAACCTGACACTCTTCAACTTGTAGTTTTTAAAACATCTCTTCCTTCTATTTTTATTGACTTATTTACTTCTTCCCAGCAGACTTTGTCAGTGGTGCCACCCACGCAGAAAAACACCATCTCCACCAATCTGATTAGGCTTTAATCCAATATCATTTCTCAGAGGACAATACACTTCCCTCTAAATATAGAGGCTCAATCAGCTAAACATGCTGGAACTGCACAGAAATGCTCCAGGAGAAGGGGACTGATGGCAGTTATTTCATATTTTTACACACATATAATATATATTATACATTTCATTTGTTCCCCAAAAATATCAAATGAAAAAAATGTTAATGACACTTTAGAATAAATTAATACGATGTAAATTGTAACTAAACACTGTAACCTGCTTTAGAAAGACTATGTATCGTATTACAACTGTTTAATAATGCACACACTTGGTATTAATAAGAATAACATATTTATTATAATACAATTCTTACATAAAAATTTAATTATTCCATAAAAGGAAATATAAATTAGATTTAATGTTAAATATATATTAATATGTATATATATGTATGTATATATAATATATTGTGACTTATTATATTTGAATATTTAGGAGCTGTCCAAGGTTCTGGTATCAACATCCGGGTACTTTCTCGCGCTGTACTCAAAAGAAATAATCCGCTTTTAATTAATATTTATTTGTTTACTTTTATCGTTAATAAATATAAGGACGTGTTTGTCACCGTGTTATACCGAGAACCGGCTCACGTGCGGATCCCGCCGCAAAAAAAATAAAATAAATAAATAAATAAACAAAAAAGTGAAGCGCGTGAAGTTGAGTAAGGCGCGCGCGCGCACCTCGAGGCGGCCAGCGGGCGCGCGCACACGCTCAGCCATGTCCGCGGAGGTAAACAAAAGAAAGAAAAGAGGGAATAAACTGCAGCCGCGGCGAGAAACGGGCGCCGAAATGGACCCCGGCCGGGCGGACGGCGGCGAGGCCGAGCCGCTGCTCCGGGGAATCTTCCAGATGGGAAAGAAAAGCTACGACGTCGTGCTCACGGCGGCCAAGATCACCTGGAGCCCCATCCAGCCTGAGGACCCAACAGGTGAACCGCTTCAGCCCCGTCAGCCCCCTAATACACTCCATATCGCCCCTTTTTCTCCATTTCTTACGCGAATAAAGCACCGTAACCCCCACACTACTGACCTACTGACGGCGCCGGGAGCAGAAACACGCCATTTTCACTGTTTACACCTGTCAGACGGGTGAGGCGTGTTTAATGTTGAAAAAACTGCTCGTTTTTACACCGAATTAACTCCCCGAGGACGCGGTGTTTGTGCCCCACGGAGAGAAATCAGCGCGGCTTGTTTGTTGACGGAAGTGGTGCCTCGGCGTTGCCGTAGTAACGGTAACGCGCGCTTTCTTCTGTGTTCGGCGTAAACGGCCAATTTTGGCGAGGTTGTTTTGGGTGAATTAATTAGTTTTTCTTAAATCTAGAATGTTAAACGTGACTTTTTTGCTTTTTATTTTCCGGCCTTTAAAAAAAGCTAAGCTCCACCTCCTCCAAATCACCATAGCAACGCCGAACGCCCCACTTCCGTTAAATAAAAGGCATTCCCGTTCTCTGCTCGTGAGTTTAATTTGGTTATAAAATTATTTTAAAAAATCTAACCTCGTAGTAAACGTCAAAACGTTACAGCAACTTTTGGCTGCCTTAAAAAAAAAAAAAAAAAAAAAAAAGCCAAGCTCCTCCCACTTCAAATCACCATAGCAACGCCAACGCCCCACTTCCGTTAAAAACAGCCACGCTTGTTCGGCGCATCCAGTTTGCCTTTCATTAGATTAATTTAATGATGAAATTATTATTTTTATATCTAGGCTCATACGTGACCCCACAATGTGACCTTTTAAAAGTTTATGCTGCTTTTTAAAAAAATAGCCAAGCTCCACCCACTCCAAATCACCATAGCAACGCCAAGGCCACTTCAGTCAAATCACTCTGTTAGGCATAAACAGCTCATCTTTGGTGAGATAAAGTTAGAGAAAATGAATACTTATTTAATCTGCACCCATAAATGACCCAACAATGTGATATTTACATTTTTTAAAAATTTCTTTTTAAAACTAGCTAAGCTCCAAATCACCATAGCAATGCCAGGCAATAAGACCAGACAGGTGAAAATTGTATCACTGTAGAGGCGTGTTCTTGCATTGTAAATTTAATTCAATGAATTTAATACAACAGGTTCTTCATCATGAAAAAGAAAACAAAGTCTCTCATTTTCAGTCCAGTCTCTGTACCTGAGCAGTTCTCCAGACCTTCCTGAAGGACAGTGTTGTTGTCTCTCATGTTCAGTCCAGTCTCTGTACCTGAGCAGTTCTCCAGATCTTCCTGAAGGACAGTGTTGTTGTCTCTCATGTTCAGTCCAGTCTCTGTATCTGAGCAGTTCTCCAGATCTTCCTGAAGGACAGTGTTGTTGTCTCTCATGTTCAGTCCAGTCTCTGTATCTGGAGCAGTTCTCCAGATCTTCCTGAAGGACAGTGTTGTTGTCTCTCATGTTCAGTCCAGTCTCTGTACCTGAGCAGTTCTCCAGACCTTCCTGAAGGACAGTGTTGTTGTCTCTCATGTTCAGTCCAGCTCCTGCATCTGAGCAGTTCTCCAGATCTTCCTGAAGGACAGTGTTGTTATTCTCATGTCTTCAGTCCAGTCTCTGTACCTGAGCAGTTTGATAGTTCTGTGTTGGTTAATCCACACAGTGATCTACGTCTGAACCTTCAAGCAGAACAAAGCGTCTAACTTAAGACATGAAGCAGAGAAGATGATTCCAGATGATCAGGTGATTTGTTAACTCCTGAAGCTGAATGCTGACTGGTTAGAACTCTTTTATCTAGAACCTTGCATGCTAAGACACTTTGCAGACTGGAGAACTGAAGCATTTGTTATTTTTTCTTAACTTTGCTCAAAATGCCAAAGATAAAACAGTTTAATGGACATAAAATGTTTTTTGCATCAAAAGGGTTGGAAATGAGGAGAGGCTGAGAACTTTTCCTTTATTAAGGAACCCTTGATCAGCAGCAGAACTTGTGGATTAGTTTAATGAGGATTGACTTTCATGTGACCTTTGATATCACCTGCCCCACATCACATCTAATATTTTCACTTTCACTTTCATTTGAATATAATATAAAAGAAGACGAAGAAGAAAACTATTTAGATAGATTTGATGATGACTTTGTTATGTTACATTGTCACTGACCTCCTCTCGCCTCTGTAGCTTCTCGGTTCTTGCTCTTTTGTACTTGTAGCACAGCAGAAACGGTAAAGGACTGGTCTGGGACTTGAAGCCATGGCCTTTTGATTGTTGGGCCTCATCCCTAACCAGTGCATCATTCGTTTCCATTTCTCATATGAACTGTAGCGCAGTCATGCCTTAAACTGAATTTCTGCTCATTTTACAATGAAACCGTTAAGATATTAGAGTGAGATTGAGGTTTGATGGGAAATGCTTTCTTCCAGAGAAGAGTTGTTAATCGTGCTGGAGACTGGAACCAGACGTCCACAGAGTGTTCAGGAATACGCTGCCCGATATCCCACCCTCGTAGTTTTTAGAAGTCTTTAGTCCATTTTAAATAAAAAAAAGTCATATAGTTCCAAAAAGCTAATATAGTTCATTTCAGACTTTACGTTCAGATTCCCTGTTTTACCATCTCCACTGTATAAACTCTCATCACGCGTATCTCCAGCGGTGAGTCCGGAAAGGAAATTAAAAGGCCATATTTGACGTCTGATTCCTTTTTCCCTCACTGTAAAGAAGTCCGAGTGTGTTAGTTTCTCTACAAGGAACCGTTTCACACCAAACTCTATAATCACCGTAGTGCCATCTGAACCTCTGAGCCATGCCTGTTTTGATTTTTTTCATACCGATGGACTCGTTTTTGACTTATTGGCGAATATTGGTCAGGGATTCTGTTCTGATTATTGTAGGATCTTCATAAAGAGGACAAATCTGAATTTCTTCCAGTTGAAAAGTGTCCGAAAGTGGACGGATGGAGGTCAAAACCTTTAGCAAGAAGAAGGTTGACTTTATCAGCTCTTTCTATCTTCTCTTCTGAGTTGCTCTGAAATCCGTGTTGTTTGAGCCACAATGCTGGAAGAGGTTTGTGTTGTGAAGAGCAGGTTTCCAAATGAAACTGATTAGAAGAACACTTGACGCTAATTACCCTCAAGATCATTATCTTCAAGAAGAACACCATCATTGACTTCAGTTGTTTACACCATTAATGCAATGTTCATACAGCAGGTGGTACCTCAGTCAGGTTATTTTTATTTAGGTGGAACCTGAAAGTTTTGACGCAGTGGAGGTCTAGTATTTAGGGACGAGGCCCCAGGAAGGTTGTATGTTCTAATCCCGAAACATAAGGTTGCGCTGAGGTACCATTGGGCAAGGTACTGTCTCTATCACTGCTCCCCGGGTGCTGGATATGGCTGTCCACTGCTGCACGGTGTGTGTGGCTTGAATGCAGAGGGAGCAAGTCACTTTCACTTGTAAAAAAAAATTGACTTTTACGGAATATTTTTAATATTTTCTTAAAGATTATACTTTTATAGACTTGTGCATATTTCAGGGTCCCCCTGTGTTTGGTGCGAAATGGTTCCTTGTAGAGAAGGAACCTTCTCAGAATTCTTCACAACGATGATGAACGGAACCAAACGTCTCCGCTGAGCCTACATGTGTTTATATGGAGATGGTGGTGAAATAGGGAATCTATTCACTATTTGAATGGACTTTAGAACCGAACTTCCTAATAACTGTCTTAAAAACGGTGTTTCATGTTTCTGTTGGTGGCCTTTTAGAGGCAGATGTCTGGTTCCATTCATCAGCATTATAAACTAAATCAGTCTAAAGCAATCTGTTTATATCTCAGGCTTTTATTACGCCCAAATGCTCTCCTTTAACAAATACATGAAAGAACATGTATGAAGAGGTTAAATCATTTTGTATAAAAGGTTTCTGCCCATTTTAGGCACTGACCTCCCCCCCCCCCTTTTCACCCAACCTGTATCAGCACACTGATCCACCACAGACGAAACAAGGCCTTTGGAAAAAAAAAATGGGAAAGTCAGCACTGCCAAGAAAGTCATGTGTGACAGATGTGCTGGTAATGGATTCCGGCTGATTGTTGTGACCACCTAAAGTAGAGCATCTGTCAGTCTTGTGGACAGTTAGCAAATGTCCAAGTAAATGATACTCAAAACTACCATCTGTGTGACTACAGTGGGTACACAAACATATGACTCTTTTCTGGATGGGTTAGCTCAGCCGCCAAGCTCAAAAAATCACAATAATTCTGCAATGATTCCTCATAATTGCCGGTAAATGTATTTATTAATCTTTTAAAACAGACATCTGTGTTTATGGACTCATCTGTGGCTCGGACTCACTTATAGACGGCCCGAGATATTAGCTTTGATATCGATATCCAAAGCTGCGGGCCGCGTATGGTCATATTTGGAGGAGGCCGGCTTTTTTTTTTGAACAGGCTGTCAATTTTAATGGGCTCTATTTGATCACGTCTAGGCTCCACGGTAGCGTTTCAGCCGGAAGCCACAGAAAGCGTCCTGTTTTCCTCTCGGAGCAACACGCGTTATGGTTGATCTTGAAATGAAACACTTTTATTGGCTCTCTGAAGAGAGAAAACAAAGTGGCTTTGGAGGTCCTTCCAGCAGCCTGAGAAGAAGACATGTTCTTCAGCTCTGGCAACACCTCAGAGCTGAGAGAGAGGGGGAGAGAGACAGAGAGAGAGGGAGAGAGAGACAGAGAGAGAGACAGAGAGAGAGAGAGAGAGAGAGAGAGAGAGAAACAGAGAGAAAGGGGGGTAGTGAAAGATTTGAAAAAGAAAGAAATGGGAAAGAATAAAGAAAAGAAAGAGAGATGGTGAGAGATTTGAGAAAAAGAGACAGGAAAGAAGAGAGAAAGGGAAAGAGAGAGAGACGGAGACATCGAAGCAGAGAGAGACGGAGTGAGAGATTTGAGAAACACAGAGATAGGAAAGAAGAGAGTGAGCAATGTGATAAACAGACAGATAGACAGATAGAGGGAGTACATGAGAGGGGAACACAGCACGAGGGGCAGGGAGCAGAAGAAAGGAAGAAAGAGAGAGTGGAGAGACAGAGAAAGAGGGAGCGAAAAGAAGAAAGAAGAGAGTGAAAGAGCTGGAAGGGAAGAGTGATAAAAAGGGAAAGAGCGTGGAAACGGGTTAGAGAGCGAGAGAGAGGGGGGGAATAAAAGAGAGAGAGAGAAAAGAGAGGGAGCGAGAGAAAGGGAAGGGTTTGGCTTGCAGAAGCTCAGCAGCCAGTACTTTTTAATCTGTGATCCAAGCTAATGTTATTAAGCCAGCACTCTCATTACACAGAAAGCATCCATCTAATAACCCCCTATGGCCTTTACCAAATGCTCTCATGAAACTGCCAAAAAAATCCTCAGCACGATGCTGATATGCTGGGGCTTCTTTATCTGACACTCGTCTGATTCCTTTTTTTTTCTTGCCCGGGAACAGAGGATCAAAATAATGTCCTTGATCCCTGAACACAGTGAATATTATGTTTGTTGACATCAACCAGCACGCCGTGTTTCCACCGTGGGTACAATTACACGGTACGATTTCTGAGCTGTACAATTTTTTTTTATATCTTTATCCTAGTTATAACATCATATATTGTCCAGATTAAAAGAGTTGGAAATAATACTCATACCACTGTGCTCAATTTGGCCCAAATTAAAATTTACATGGATTCAATGACAGTATTTTACTGGAAATGACATTTCTAAAGGCAGCAGAATTAGAAAATAATCTGAAAATACATTCCTCTCACCATTATCTTTATATACATAGTGTTTTATAATGGCTGGGTTCATTTTTACAGCTTGGGTGATGATATTTGAAAGTTACTGAAATGTACAGCACTGTTCAAAAGTTTTAGGCAGGTGTGAAAAAATGCTGTAAACAGGACGCTTTCAGAAATATCAACAATGATTGTTTATTTTGATCAATTTACAAAATGCAAAGTGAGCGAACAAAAGAAAAATCTAAATCAGATCAATATCTGGTGTTTCTACCTTTTACCTTCAGAGCAGCATCAGTTCTTCTGACCCCACAGAGCCCTGATCTCCACATCATCCAGTGTGTCTGGATCACATGAAGAGACAGAAGGATGTGAGGAAGCTACATCCACAGAAGATCTGTGCTCAGTTCTCCAAGATGTTTGGAACGACCTACCGGCCGAGTTCCTTCAAAAACCGTGTATGAGTGTACCTAGAAGAACTGATGCTGTTTTGAAGGCAAAGGGTGGTCACACCAGATATTGATTTGATTTAGATTCTCTTTTGTTCATTCACTGCATTTTATTGATTGATGAAACTCCTGTCAGTGTAGATATGCATCCGTGTAGGTTTCCATCACATCAGAACAAAGAAAAGGGTTATTTTTGATGAACTTGGTGCTTTAACATTAAATGATGTGTGTTTAAAAGTAACACCCAGGATGGCGGTTAGGGGGATAAGCCAAGTTTTTTGGCGTGGGTGTGTATTATTGTGTGTGTGTGTGTGTGTGTAATGATGCTGCCACAGCCTGTGAGTTTTGTGTTGGTTCTGGAAGGTGATGGTGGGATTGATCCCGGCAGCAGCAGAAGCAGCACTGGAGGGAAAAAGTGGAGTGCTTTGGGTGGAAACTGTGGGTTTGACCTTTGAACCCTGAATTTGTTGAGCCTTGGCCTTGGCTGCTGTTCACTCCACCGCAGGTTGCCTGCCGGATGGAGAAAAGCTCTGATCTGCTCTAACAGCTCACGCCTCCGGAAAACACAGATCATGCAGATCACACACTGGGCTCATGCTCTCTGTGCTCTTTCTCAGTGTGTGTGTGTGTGTGTGAGTGTGTGTGTGTGTGTGTGTGCCATCCCTGTAGCCCAGTGTACTGCAGTCTTCAGGGGCTCGTGCAATGCGTACAGCAGTGCGTTCTGTTTATTTTATAAAAATCTTTAGTAGCTAATAAATAGTATGCATAGCATTTAGCATTTTAAATCATGGCACGTACGTTTTTAAAACCGCTAAGAAAAGTTTTCTATCCAAGCACACTTAATAATGTGCTTCTTCAGATTTTTATTCACACTGGTGATTTTTATGAGATTACGCACCATTACCACCGGGGTTTTTTATTTTTAAAAAATGGCCAATTTAAGGCCATTTAGGACAAGACAAGAGTGTCTAGAAGAGAAAAGTGACTATTTGTCATCATGAAACACAGAGTGAAACACAGTGCAACCTCTGTTTTTGACCCACATGCACTGTTCAGCAGTAGGCAGCCATAACCAGCACCCAGGGAGCAGTGATGGGGACAGTACCTCGGTCAATGAAAAAGTGAAACGGGACTATTCTTGCCGGTGTGAAACACGGCACAGCACACAGTGAGACACGATGAAATTCAACCTCTGCTTTGCACCCACACACCGTGCAGCAGGGGGCAACTGTTGAAAGCACCCGGGGAGCAATGATGGGGACGTGCCTTGATCAAAGTAGCATTAAAAGGTTTTCTTGTAAAGGAATACTAAAGTATTTTGCATTGACGCACCTGCAGTTTACGCTGAATGATCGGGAAAGCACACGTCCTGTCCTGAGGGGACGCTGTCCAACATAGCTTGTGCCTTGATCTCACCTGATTCAACTCACCTGTTAATTGCCAGGTGTGGTGGGAACCAAACACCACATGCCAGGATGGGAACTTGGTTCCTGCCTTTTGCTTTATTTGTAAATTGACTGAATGTAAAGGAGCTAAATGAAGACCAGTGTGTCAAATACTGAACAAAAACGAATTGATTAAAAAACTAAAAAGACCTAAAAATCAGCTTGCTTTTTTTTTTTTTTTTTACATTTGAATAAAAAAAAATCTCAGAACATGATCTAATTTAAGTGCGTAACTGTATCAGGCAACGGCACCCTACCTGTTTAGATACGGCCATGTTTTCATCTTAAAACTGATATTTATTTTTTTCAGAAGTATTAAATCCACCCTTAATCCACCTGTAATGTTAGCAGAGTGTCTTCAGTAAATGTGTGAGCTTCTTTTTCTTTATTTTTAAAAAAGCAAAACCTAGCATTCGGTGTGTGTGTGTATGTGTGTGTGTGTGTGTGTGTGTGTGTTGTAAACTGCTTAGCCCTTTTTTAATCAGGAGAACGGTCTGATTCCGTCTACTGTGCAAGACAACAGGAACAAATTCTAATCTGTGCACAAAAGAGAAAAGGACAAATAGATTATGGCCCTGGATTAGACTGCTATTTTTAAGGCTGTAATCTTTAGATATTACCACTGCAGGGATTTTCCCTCCATGTCCTGCTTTTCTAATTGCTTTATACAATAAACCAGAGTGGAGACTGAAGAGGGTGAATTAAAGCAGAGGTACAGTCTGACTGACTGACTGTCCTGAACAACACTGGGGTTAATGACCAGCAGACAGACCGGCAGATGGACAGGATAGAGAGACAGACCGTCAGACAGACGGACAGGATAGACATACAGACCGACAGACAGACAGGATAGACAGACGGATCAACAGACAGATACAATGGACCCACAGAGCGACAGACACACAGGATAGACAGACGGACCAATAGACAGACAGGATGGACAGACGCACCGACAGATGGACAGGATTGACAGACAGGCCGACAGATAGACAGAAGGACAGACTGACTGGATATACAGACAGACCAACAGACGGACAGGACAGACAGACAGGCAGACAGACGGATAGACTGGATAGAAAGACAGACAGACAGACGGACAGGATAGACAGAGGCAGGCAGGCAGACAGACAGACAGACAGGATAGACATACAGACCGACAGACGGACAGGATAGGCAGAGACTGACAGCACAGACAGACAGACTAACAGTTGTAAATCTGTTAAATGATGTAAATCTGGATTTTCCAGCAGTGTCCAGTCTTTTCTGGCTGAGTCATCCTTCAGCTGGACTGCGCTGCTCCATTTTTTTCCTCCCCACACTGTAAACGTGCTGCGGCGGTTTTGATCTCCGAAAATGACCCGTTTTTATTCCCCATAACCCTCAGGACTCTGGGTGACCGCCGGGTCGGGCTTCGGCCCACCGGCCCACCGGCCCCCACACTGCTGCTAAAACTGGACTGACGGACTGAGACACACTTCTGAGGCTAATTACACCACTGTGGTTATCCAATCCTGAGAGAGAGAGAGAGAGAGAGAGAGAGAGAGAGAGAGAGAGTGAGAAATAGCAGGAGAGAGTGAAAGGAGTGAATGGAAGAGAGTGAATGAGATACAGAGAGAGAAAGAGAGAGAGGTGAAATAGAATGGAGATGGTGGAAAATAAAAAAACTATTTTAAAATATAGAATGGACAACAGAGTGAGAGACTGCTAGTGAATGAGGAAATATAAACAATTCAGTTTAATGGTAAGAAAGAAAGAGAAAGAAAGAAAGAGAATCATTATATATATAATTAAAAATCAGGGAAAAATGGAAGAATAAAGTAAGGAAAAAAGCAAAGAAGTGAATGGTGGGAGAGCTAAAGAAAGATGCCAAAAGACAAGAGAGGTAAAATGGATGAAAGAAGAGGGTGGGAGAGGAAAAGATAGCAGGAGAGAGTGAAATAGAGAGAGGGTGAGAGCAGGAGTGGTAGAGACAGAGAAGGAGAGAGAGAGAGTGAAAGAGAGAGTGAGAGAGTGAAAGTGAGTGAGAGAGAGAGTGAAAGTAAGTGAGAGAGAGTGAAAGTAAGAGAGAGAGTGAAAGTAAATGAGAGAGTGAAAGCGAGAGCAAGAGAGAGAGTGAAAGTAAATGAGAGAGAGAGTGAAAGTAAGTGTGAGAGAGAGTGAAAGTGAGAGCAAGAGAGAGTGAAAGTGAGTGAGAGAGAGCTGAATTTTGTACAATTTTTGCATAATTACATCTTTTATATATTAACAAAGTTGTTAAGAGGGATTTTAGAGAGTTTCTCTCAAAAAAAGTTCACGTGAAATGGTTATGAATACGGAAATGGATATTTTGACTTGATATTTTACAGTTCACAGAAGATTTTAGTCTAAAATGTCTTAAAAATGCATTCATGCTGGAAAGGTACCAGTTCAGAAACCTGATTTAGCTCAGATTCACTCCTTTACCATCTTCACCATCTTCTTGAGCACTCAGAGACTCGTGGAGCTTCACTGGTGGCTTTGGAGAGGAACTGAAACGAGTCTGGAGACGCCCGAGTAGCTTTCCCAATGAGCCGAAAAACCCTACCCTGTGCTCACATTTAAACACCCAAGTAGAAAAACGAGTGGAGCTCACTCAGGCGCGCCTGCGTTTAAAGTAAAGGTCATCGGTTCCGTTGAAATGAAAGTGCCGGGGTATTTTTTAAACATTAAGTAGCTTTAACACCAGAAAGGAGTGACTCAGCCTCCATTCATCTAAAAATCCAAAGTAGCGTTACGTCTGTGATTGGTCAGGATTGTATTGTGTGCATTGTGTGAGCATCCTGACCAATCAGAGATCCGATAGTGTGTTTATAAAGTAGTTATTTGCAGTATGTAGGAATATGATCACAATAAGACACGTTGTGCAGAGCAGCCTCAGACGGGAGGCCTAATTGCACGCAGGGAAAAAACAGACGGTGCCGTCGCCTCTGCATCCTTGGGGCTCTTAAAATGGCAATATAAAAATGTAAATATTGACTTTTGGTGTGTATGTGTGTATAATTGTGTGTGTGTGTGTGTGTGTTGTCTGGGCGCGGAAAGCCTCCGCAGGCACAGGTGGAAAATGCGCCCCTGGACCGCACACTGAGGGCCACATGGCCTCGCTCCGCGTGGGGCAACGAGGGGGCTTTCTGTTCTGGCACGGCCGCTTCCACACTTGGACACTTTTCAAACGACTGTATTCATTTGCTGCATGACCGAGGGAGCTGCGTCCGTCCTCGACAGCCAGCAGCGTGACAGATGAGACAAAGGAACGCTCCTCTTTCATTTTCCACGTCAAAAGTCTGGTTACGTCTCACGTCCTTTTGAAAATTAGCAGTTAAAGTTAGTGCAGGAAAAAAATGGCATGAACAAAAGCAAAAGGCTTCATCGTGGCTCCTGCACAGCACACTTTTCTGTGGATGGCAAGGTCATACATTATACATATATATAGGTTTTAATAGAGAAATAGATCAACCAGAATGAAAAAAGGAAGAGAAATTTACAACTAATGTTCAACTTTGCAATGAACTCTTATCACACGCTTTTTACTTGATTTGTTTCTCAAGAGCCCACGTCCCGTATTTGTGTCTTTCTGCCTTCATTCCAGCCTTTTTACCCCTTCGAATAAAAAAGGCTGTTTGTGTTACTGTGACTTTAAGACTCTTATGTAAATGAGCTCAGCTCTGATTGGCTGTCCTGGATAAATGGACATATAATAAATGTAGCTTTCACTCTACTCATCGGATGGACATCAGGAGGCAAAACAGTTGAAATAATTATATTTGAGACGAAATCAAAATCTCTACGTTCAGATTTGAACACTGCCGAGGTTTTTTGAGGCTTTTAAATTTGAAAATCACTGCATTGACATATGTGGGATCAATGGAGATCCCTGGTTCCTGCTTACAAGGACAGTCTTCCTGGAGCAGCTTGGGGTTGAAGGCGTTTCTCAAGAACCCAGTAGTGTCGGAGCTGGAGGTGGGACTTGAACCTGTGACCTCTTGGTCATATAGATGCAAATAAGTACTGATATTTATGTGATTGAACATTTTATATGTAATAATGCAACTGTTATCAAATATTTATTTAAAGAATGATTGAAATATGGTCAAGTAGGAATTAAGAATGAGGTTTTTGGTTTGTAATTTGGTATAAATGTTATGAGCCACCTGAAAAATATAGAATCTGGTTCGGATCCCAGATTAAGGCGAGTGTTTGTACAGCTTTCATTACTTTTCTGCATCCATCTTTCAGCTCCAGAGTTAAAGACGCTGAGATGTTCTTTGGGTGCGACGAGGACGGACGGGATTAGAAATGAGTTTATTAGAGGGACAGATCAGGTTGGACGTTTTGGAGACGAAGTTAGAGAAGCAAGGTTGCGTTGGTTTGGACATGTGCAGAGGAGAGAGGAGAGAGGAGGATGTTGAAGCTGCCAGGAAAGAGGAGAAGAGGAAGAGGAGGTTTATGGACGTGCTGAGAGAGGACATACAGGTCGGTGTGAAAGAGGAAGATGTAAAGGACAGGAAGAAATGGAAAGAAGAACATCTTAAAGCTTTTAAAGAAAACTTCACTTTGAGAACACGTCCTGGCTGACTGACTTCATTTTTGGTTAATGTAAATTGAAAGTGTGTGATGTTGCAGAAAACTCATCTTTTTTTCCTCGTTTGTAAAGTGCTCTTCGTTTCGTCTGGGGGGGCCTGCAGAGAACATTTCACTTCCAAAAAAAACCTGCTTTTTATTTTACTCTGAGCACGGAATTGATCCCTTTTTGTCTGCACATTAATCGCTTGATGACACACACACACACACACACCGTACGTCTTCCTCAGGCGCAGTGGTGCTGAGAGGAAGCTCGTGCCCATCTGGAAGCAATAAAGTTTTTCCAGAAGAGTGTGTGATTTTATTTAATCTGCTCGTGTCGTACTGTGCCCCAAATGAAGGGCTGCTCTCATCACGTCAGCCCAAATCAGCCTCTCCAGTGTGCGGCAGAAGATGGTGCTGTGTTTGAGAGCACACACACACACACACACACACACACACAGTTTCCAGCGGTGGTCTAGTGTTTAGGGACTAGGGCCCAGGATCTGAAGGTCGAGGGTTAGAATCCCAGATCAGTAGGTACCTTTGAGTAAGGTGCCGTCCTCATCACTGTTCCCCGGGTGCTGGATATGGCTGCCCCCTGCTGGTTGGTGTGTTTGTGCGTTAAATACAGAGGATTTATTTCACTATGTGCTGTGTTTACAGTGACATAGTCACTTTCACTTTTCTCTACTTAACGAACTAGTTACTAAATCATCACACGTTATTTGTTTTTAGAGAACCCAGATCCCTTATTTCTGTCAACGTTTCTGCTGCACACCCTGAGAAGCCTGGACTAGGGATCAGAAATAGCCTGATGTACAGTCCTGTGCAAAAGTCTTGAGCCCTTAATTTTATTATATTTTGTAGGGAATCACTTTGTTGGTGAAGAAGCATGAAATTTATTCCTGTCAAACTGTCTAATCTTTATCAGGTTGAGGATTCAGTGAAAGAAACGGGAACAAATGTTTTAGTGCTCCAGGCTGCAGAGTATCTAAAGATACAAGGTTCTAGAAAAAGGGGTTCAAACCACTCAGCATTTAGCAGTAAACGAATCACCTGATCATCTGCTCCTGTTTCTTCACTGCTTCATGTCTCAGGTTAGACGCTTTGTTCTGCTTGAAGGTTCAGACGTAGATCACTGTGGATTAACCAACACAGAACTATCAAACTGCTCAGGTACAGAGACTGGACTGAACATGAGAGACAACAACACTGTCCTTCAGGAAGATCTGGAGAACTGCTCAGGTACAGAGACTGGACTGAACATGAAAGACAACAACCCTGTCCTTCAGGAAGATCTGGAGAACTGCTCCTATGGCTGCATGATTTCAGCATGAAAAAGTGTTGACCTGGTCTCTAAATTGTTCAGATAGCAAACCAATTGAGCATCTATGGTAACCTACTGATCCAGGTCTCGAACCCACAACCTTCTGATTACCGGGCCTAGTCCCTAAACACTAGACCACTGCTAGGAGCTAAACATTAAATACATTACTGCTTTTCTTATTTATGATAATACACAGAAAGAAAACCAGAGAGCACATACCGAACTGGAACTTTGTGTGTGTAGGTGTGTGTGCGTGTGTGTGTGTGTGTGTGTGTGTGTGTGTGTGAGTGAACATGAGTAGGTAATGGCCACAGAAGTCTGTCCCCACATAGAGAAGAGCTTCATCATCAATGGGCAAGATAAAATCTCTGGAGACAAGCTTTTGGAGGGCTTTGTGTGTGTGTGTGTGTGTGTGTGTGTGTGTGTGTGTGTGTGTTATATGACCTGGTGTGTTAGCAGACGTTTCATATTGATCTGGCCCCTCGAACTCCGTATAGAGCAATGACCCAGAGCATATGGTGCTTCTTATGTGCGAACTTGCATGCCCCGAAACACACACACACACACACACACACACACATACACACACACACACCAGCACTAAAGCCTTTAGCCCCCCACCCCCACCCTCTTCTCCCCGTTTAGAGTGTGTATGGATTATCTGTGTAGATCCGAGTGCTAAAAGCGGGACAACTTTGAAGTCACTAATGCACAAGGTTTCCGAACTGATTTGCCTAAAATAGTCGTCTTCCACTCGGAGAGGACCCGCTTCATTTCCTCCTGTTATTAATTACTATTATTTTATATAAGTGTCCATCTGAGGGAAAGCACATCAGCTGAAAGGTTCTTCTCCGATCACTTGATTTCTTTGCATTAGAATGAACACGAATAAACAGTAACTTTATTCCAGTCAGGTGCCACACATGGATTTCCAAGCAATGGATGAAGCTCATCGAAGATCAGGAACCAAATCTGAGTCACACAAACGCTCCCATGAAACGCTCTGAAACATTAACCGAGCGGCTGCGTCCCAATTCATTCTGAACTGCCATCTGCATCGCTGCATTCCTGAGATTTGTTGCCCTTTGACCTTTCTAGAGTTTGTTGATTTCATTTGTCATTGGACAGCGGTGATGTAGATCAACTTGTAGATCAACTCCATGATTATTTGGGGTGGTGGAGGTGGAGGAGGTGGAGGGGCTGCTATAAAAAAAAAAAAGTCAAAAGTCTAAATAGGACTTTCAGGGAAAGATGTCTCAACAGATACCAAGAAAGAGAGCTCTCAACGCTTTATTTCAAAATATTAATTATTTCAATTTAATCAGGAATCATTCGCTAGCTAGTTCGGCTAACAAGAATTTGCCTTAACTAGCTATTGATGCTAAACTAGCCCTTCATAATAATAATAATAATAATAATAATAATAATAATCATAGAAAAGAAGAAGAAAAACCAAAATATATTAGTATGTATTATTAACAACAATATTAATTTTAACAACAATAATACATCTTAATTTCTTCATCTTATTGTTATTAATATGTACGTTTATAGGGGCAGTGGTGCACTAGTGGTTCGGGCGTTGGCCTCGTGATCGGAGGATCGGGGGTTCGAACCCCTTCCCTGAGGTACCCTTGAGCAAGGTGTCGTCCCCGTCCCGCTCCTCCCTGCGATGGGCTGGCGACCTGTCCAGGGTGCGTCCCCCGTTTATTTAAAATATTACCAGGAAGATCATATAATCAACAATGCTGGCCCTGAATAACATTTCTCCAGTTTTTTCCAAATTTTGGAAAAATCTGGGTATAGTTTGAGCTTTTTAAAATCAAGTTGAAATGTACAGATATAAAGTAAAGGAGGCCTCGGTGTAAAAAGTAGCATTCACGTATTGTACTTTGATGTAAACAGTTTTTGATAAAAGAAGAGACTAGAAACTGAAACGAACGTGCTCAGTCTTATACCAGTTTATGAAGACCTTTAAGATTTTTTTTTGGGGCTTAAAAATCAGTTTGTATTTGCAGTTTCATGAAAGTGACAATGCATCCAAAATGACAAAAATAAGGGCAGCGGTGTCCTAGTGGTTAGGGCCCCAGGGTCAGAAGGTAATGGTTTCGAATCCCAGGCCAGTAGCTTGCGCTGAGGTGCCCTTGAGCAAGGTACCGCCCCATCACTGCTCCCCGGGTGCTTTCAACAGCTGTCCCCTGCTGCGAGTGTTTGTGTGTGGGTAAAATGCAGAGGTGTAGTTTCGTTGTGGTTCACTGTGTGCTGTGCCGTTTACTCACCACGACGAGGATGGTCGCTTTCACTTTCACTTCAAATAAACGGAGGCTGTTTTTGAGGGAAAGGATGAACATCAGCCAGGGCCTAAATGATGCACATCCTCAAACTGGTGGTCTGAACAAGAGCCACACCAGGTTGTTGCAGACAAGACAGGCAGAAGACTTTTGCACATTTGCAAAAAATCTGTGATCCAACTGTCCGTCTGCGTCAGGAGGCCTCTGTCTCGAGAGTAGAACCGAGGAGAACCGAGGGTTTCTCAGGCAAAAGTGAAAGTGAAAGCGACTGCCACCATGATCACCGCACACAGTGAACCACAACCAAATAAATTTAACCCGCACACACCATCCAGCATCTGGGGAGCAGTGATAGGGACAGTACCTTGCTCAAGGGTACCTCAGGGCAACCTATTCCATCGAACCGGCCTTCTGATCTTTGGGCCTAATCCCTAAACAGTAGGCCACCATTACCCCAGAAAGATGCTACCGTCCCTACCGAGACGTCCTTAAAGCAGGGCTCGTCCAGGAGTTTATGGTCCACTTTCCTACTTTCAGACTTTAAAACAGTTTTCACAAGTGTCCTAAGACTTTTGCACAGCAGTTTGCTTGTTACAGTGTTTGGACTGTGAGCTATACCGCTAAGCACACAAATAAAACCAGTTCTGAGTGCTAATAGATGCCGACCTTTGACCTTCAGGGGCTCTAAGCCCTTCATTTAGTCGTAGAGCTCCTGCGTTCGCACTTGAATGCTTTTCCCAATCGCGCAGTTTATGGTGATGAATACACTTTTTGTACCGCCGCGTATTTCAAGCCTATATATCAAAGTTACAGTTACATCAGCAAGGGCCACGTCGTCGGGGGATTCGTTTTGCCTGCGGTCAGCGCGCTGCTTCTACAGCTGTACAGGTTGCATCATTCTGCCCCCCTTAAAAATAAATTACTAATAATGGAATGACTCATATGATTACAAGACAATAGAGCTACAAAAACAGTTTGTGTAAGCAAGAATTAGCAGCTCCTTGAATAGAAAGTACAGCAGAGAGAGAGAGAGAGAGAGAGAGAGAGAGAGAGAGAGAGAGAGATTAAAAGCAAGTTATCGGTTTTTGCCCTCTCTTTCGACAGATCAGCATGAAAAGTCACTTTCTGGGTGCAGAATATTCATTTAAAAGCAAAAATTCAGCAGAAGTGAAGAGCGTGGAAGAGAATCTGTGCCCAAACCTTTGCACAAAACTGCATAATCTAGAAATGTCACGTTGCTAAAAACATAAGCAGCCTGAATTTCATCCACATTTAGTCATTTTTACAGACAACTGTGTTCCCAGTAAGTTTCCACTTGATACTTTTGAGGGTAACGATGACGTAGACCAAGTTGTCCTTGATGGTTTGGGGGTGGAGGGAGCTGTGTGTTTCATTTGGATTTTTTCATCAAAAGTAGCGCTTTCGGCAAGATGTCTCACCAGAAACAAAGAAACGCCTGTAATTGCTGTTGTCCCAAACTATTATTTATTTCAAATTTCAGGAATCTGACAGTAAGCTGACTATGGGCTGAATATATCAAGCTTGTGTTAACTTTTTAACTCCTTTTTTATTCTTATTATCATTGTTGCTAAGCTAGCGCTAATAACGCCAGTATAAATAATTCACAATAAATCGAAAAAGCATTGCGAAGATCTGTTTCTTCTTCTTTCGGCCGCTCCCGTTTAGGAGTCACCACAGCAGATCATCCGTTTCCATTTCTTCCGGTCTTCTGCATCTTCCTCCTTCAAACCGTCCCTCTTCATGTCCTCTCCCACCACGTCCATAAACCTCCCCTTTGGTCTTCCTCTTCTGCTCTTTCCTGGCAGCTCCATCTTCAACATCCTCCTCCTGATATACTCCTTGTCTCTCCTTGTCCAAAACCAACGCAACCTTGCTTCTCCAGCTTTGTCTCCAGAACGTCCAACCTGAGCTGTCCCTGTGTTTTTCTGGTGATACAATGAGATTATTAAAAGAACGTGGGATTGCCAGACCACATAAGAAAATGAATCTTAAGAAGGAAATTTCGGACCTTTAAACCGTCTTGCCATGTAAATGAGATTTCCACAACCCTGCTCTCGGGGCTCAAGACCTAAAACCTCTGAACTCCCACTTCTCTTAGGATCTCTTCTCCAAAATCAGCAGCCGAAAAAGGCCGAACATGTGCAGAAGCTGCAACACAATTAGTATCAAGCAGATAAGTCCCACTCTAATCCCGTTTACGGTCTGCGTCAGGCAGATGTGCCAAGATTGATTCGGACAGGGTCCTGGCTTACTGTACTGGAGCAGCGGAGGGGGGTCCATAAGTTTGGGCTTTTATCCAGTTCAATTCGATGCAGTGAGCTTTATTGGCATGGCCACGTTTACTGACAGCACCGCCGAACATCAGTGACAGGACAAGATGGAAACAGTGAGAGAGACTCTCAGTTTTCAAATCACGTCATGATCATCTTCAACATCCTTCTCCTGACACACTCCTCGTCTCTCTTCTGGACACACCGACATAGCGACCGTCTCGCTTCTCCAAATCGTCCACCTGTCTTTCTAATATACTCCTCTCTAATCTTGTCCTTCCTCGTCACTCCTGACACAAATCTCAGCATCTTGACACCTCCAGGTCCCCTGCCTGTCTTTTCATTACTGTCTTCAACTCATATAGCATAGCTGGTCTCACTACCGCTCTGTGATAAAAATAAATGAATAAATAATTAATTTTTTTCAACGCTGAATACAACTTAACAAGCAGTATGAAACATCTCCCACCAGTCCTTCATTCATTCACCACCTCTAGCTTTCCACAATGGATAATATCAGATGACAGAGACCATCAGCGGCACCTGCAAAAGGAATTATCTGACTGCAATACTGAGTTCATTATAATTTGAATCATTATTACAATGATCAATAAGGATGATGTTAAACAGGATCTCATTAGTGTTTTAAAGAACATAAACCAGAGCCTAAAGCTGGGACTTGCATTATTCTTCTCCTACATTACTGTTTCCAGAGTTAGAGAACAACATGAAAAAGGTCCAGTAGCTACTGTTTTCTGTATTTCTGTATTTAATATATTCTATGTTTGACATATTTTACATTCTCCAGTAAAGACGAAACATCCAGTCACGCAGTCCCAACGATGCTGTTGAGAGGCTGAGCCGCTTTCTGACTCTTTATCCAGAAAATGATGCAATGTTGTTGTTTGCTTTTCAAGAAATTATAATCTGGAATGCAAAGCACTGCAGTGTAGCTCTTTTTATTGTCTAATAATAATAATAATAATAATAATAATAATTGTCATTTATTGTTTTATTTTATTGTATTGTATTTTATTTATTTATTTTTATTTTATTTTATTTTATTTATTTTTTATTTTATTTTATTTTGTGAACAATAATTATGGAGGTAATATGACTATAACTGCACTGGCAAAAACGAAATAAGTGTAGTATTGCAATAGCATGAGATGACCATTTTATTTATTAAAATATAAATATAAATAATATTCCAAATATAAATTTCTCCATTTCAAAATACACTTTCCCAATGAAGTATAAAGCAGACTTTTTTGTTTCCATGTTTTTTTCATTGTATTTCACTGCTACAGCTTTTCACACTGCGTCAAAAGCTGCGTTTCATTTATCTCAAAGTGCCTTGTTGTTGTTTTCCTTCCCCTCTATCTTCCCTCCCTTTGAGCCCTTCTTCATGTACACGGCTGTTAACAACATGGGGAGCTTCGGCTCGTAGAAGAAGCTCTGTCGGGAGAGATTATCTCTTATTCCCACTAATTAAATTGACTCTGGGTTGTAATTTTTTTTTTTTTTCCTTTTTTTCTCCATGATGAAGAGAAGCTCCAGAGTTAAATAAATGGAGTGGCTGGTGGGTGCAGGAGGGCTGCAGCAGAGCAGATGGCGGCGGGTGTCCTGAGCAGTAATGTGAGAGGCTAGTTAATGTTCTGAAACACGGATGTGCGGCCGGGGTGATCCTAATGAAGACAGGCTTTCACATGAGGAAGGAGAGAGAGAGAGAGAGAGAGAGAGAGAGATTTAAAGAGGCAGCCACTGAGAAGCTTCCAGTTTATAATGGATCTACACTGAGGCAGATCTTATGGCCGTTTAATTGACATTTGTCTGTTGGTAATCATTTACAGCAGGGGGCCGAGCACCCGTACTTAACCCAGAGCCAAGCGAGACGTCCTAATGTCTCCAAATATCTGGCTAACAGAACATTTGAAGCTCTTCAGATGCCCTGCAAAAGTAAAAAATAAAACGTGAGATTAACACTTTTAATGAAATTCACCCGGGAGCAGATTATTTAACCCGCAGCGTGCGTGCCGAGTAAACTCGTTTTTCACTGCTCCATGCCGTCCAGTTTTCTACGAGCAGTTGAATTTCACTGAAAATGGACAAACAAGAACTAATTTCAAAACCCAGTTTAAAGGCAGCAAAAAGAACATTAAAGCGTGGCATAGGGCAGCGGTGGCTTAGTGGTTAGAGCCTAGACCCCGGGATCAGAAGGTAGTGGGTTCGAATCCCAGACCAGTAGGTTGCCCTGAGGTACCCTTGTGCAAGGTACCATCCCTGTCACTGGTCACCGGGCACTTTCATAGCTACCCATTGCTGCATGGGTGTTTGCATGGCTTAAATGTAGAGGTCCAATTTCTTGCAATGACAAGCATAGTCACGGTGCAAGGTACCGTCCCCATTACTGCTCTCCGGGCGCTTTAAATAGCTTCCCACTGCTGCACGGTGTGTGTGTGTGTGTCGGTTAAATACAGAGGCTGCATTTTGTTGCGGTTCACTCTGAGCCGTGTTTCATAATAACAATTAGTCACTTTCACTTATAAGCATAAACGTGTGTTCGCACACTTGTGCTTGTAAGTATTTAGTGATCCAGGTTGCTCCACTTTAGGAAAATGGTTCAGTGTAATAGCAAAAGGTGACGTAACAACAGCAGAACTCTTGTTTCCTTACAGATCCAGTAAAAAGAAGTGATTTAAATTAATTTGCGTTTAGATTTAGGATTCTGTATTGAAACATTATCCTTCAAATCCTCATTTTAAGGAGGAAACGATGAAAACGTTTTGTGATGATGGGGACGTTTGTCTGCTCTCTGGCAGAACAGAATAGTGGATCTTGTAGTCGCTGATGTTTGTTGATGATGAATTTCAGAATTGCCGGTTAGGATGTTAAGAAAGTCGTTCAAAGTCGTTTGCGGTGGTGGTCTAGCGGTAGGACACTCATCTATGGACCAAGAGGACGCATGTTCGAATCCCACCTCCAACTTCTTCTTCTTCTTCTTCTTTCAGCTGCTCCTGTTTTGGGGTTGCCACAGCAGATCATCTGTTTCCATTTCATCCTGTCCTCTGCATCTTCCTCCTTCAAACCCACCACCTGCATGTCCACATCCATAAACCTCCTCTTTGGTCTTCCTCTTCTCCTCTTTCCTGGCAGCTCCATCTTCAACATCCTCCTCCCAGTATAGTCCTCGTCTCTCCTCTGGACATGTCCAGACCGACGCAACCTTGCTTCTCTAACTTTGTCTCCAAAACGTCCAACCTGAGCTGTCCCTCTAATAAACTCATTTCTAACCCAGATGTCAGAAGGTTATTCTATGAAATGGTTGAGAAGATGGGCAGTTTTGAGAGTCTTTTAGTCTTAAGCATATGTATATACATATATTTTTTATGTTAAACTTTTGAGCTAAAATCTGAATTTTATTTTACATGAACAAATACTGACGAGCATTCTGCTTCGGATTCTCCTTCTGAGTGTGTGTGTTTACATGTGTGTGCCTTTGCAGGGCAGTCAGTGGTGAAAAACCCTCAAGAGGACTTTGTGGAGCTGAAGGACGTGTTTGCGGTGAAGGTGAAGCGCCGGCGTTCGGTGGGTCAGAAGAGCGGAGGCACCCTCCTGGGCATCACCCTCTTCATCTGCAAACGCAAAGGAGCCAAACTCAAAGATCACGCCGTCCACCTCAACAATCTGAGCACGGACCACTGCCAGATTTGGTTCCAACACCTCAAAGACATCCTCAATGGTATGGCCTTCATTTTAGCCAAGTTACCTTTACCTGTCGACGACGATAATAATATGTAATAAAATGTGGAGAAGCATTTAGAGCAGTTTGGCTTTTGAAGGCTGCGCTGTTGGATCACAGCCAGAAAGTTCTGGGTTTGGTTCCCAGTCTGGGTTCTATCTGTGTGGATGGTTCCCCTGTCTGGGTTTCTCCAGGTTTCCTCCCACAGTCCATAGACATGCCAGGTAGATGTGTGTGTGTGTGTGTGTCCTATGATGGACTAGTGACCTGTTCCTCTGTAATGTGTCCTATTAGGGTGGGACAGGCTTTAGCAGCCCATGCAACTGTTTATTGAATGACAGACTCAGATCATGGATGGATGGATGGATGGGCGGATGAATGAAAGAACACAATATGCATCATTTTTACGGCGACTCCTTCAGCAAATAGTCTTGTCAAGCAGCTGCTGGTGGTATTTTCTAAAAACCGCATGGAACCTGCTGAGATCTCAGCTCTACCTTCAGTATCTAGAACTTCTTGAAGGCCTTCATAATTTTGGTTTCTCTCTTGAACACATTTTTCTTGTTAATATGCATTTATGATCTGATGTGTAAATGGTTCTTTTTTTTTTTTAAAGCAATTTCTTTCCAAAACCACTTATGATATTGAAATGAACTTTTATGATTCTGCCAACATTGAACATTTTGCAGATCTGAAATTTGATCTGAAGATCTGAAACGTGTCAAAATTTTAAACTGAATATCTCATTAAAGCTGTTTTAATCTCTGGAACACTAGATTAATTTTGTCATCAGAATGGTATAAATGACTCAATATCTCAGGAAAACACAATCTGATTCATTCCAAATCTGTATTTGTGAGAAGGGTAACATATTTTATTATGGTTAGGAGTTTTTATGTGACGGTCTTCACGTTTTTAACTCATCAGATGAATTAGAAACGAAGTCTGAAGTGCAGCCTCAGGCCTCGTGAAAACCATTGATAGTCATTTTATTTTATTGTAATAACTCTGCAGTGTAAAGATTGTAGTGTAACATTAACTCTAGTCTTCGAGGGTTCAGTCTCCTCCTCCAGTGGAAAACCAAAAGCACAAAGCGCTTTCTGTTATTAAGCTTCTTAGCATGTCGAGGGGGTTTATCTGGAAGGTTCTGAGGGTTTTTTTTATTGCATCGCCTTCATCACGCAAACACGAACACGGCAAACACGGCCCGAGCTTTTGTCTTTTATTATGTTTGCAGATGGGAATCGTACAGGCTTTGGGGTGGTTTGCTGGACCGACTAATGAATTCCTGTCAGTGTATCACCAGTAAATGATTTCTCATGAACGCGACAAGACAAGAGAGCGCAGCCGAAGCCTCGTCTCGTGAATGAAACCAGTTTGCTGCTGGGCTAAAAGCAATGGTCCAGTTAAAAATGAATTACTACCCTCCACTGTAGTCCTCACGCTCGGTGGTTTCCTCGGCGCTGATGCAACTATGAAGTTTTTGTATGTTTATTTATATAATCACACACGATCTCCAGACTCTTCTTGCTTTTCTAAAACACGAGCACGAGTTTCATTTAGCGTTAGATGTTCGAAACCACATTTGATATATATTTATATATATATATTGAAAGTGAATGTTTTTCATTAAAAACAAAGCACACGATGAAATGCATCTCTGTTTTTAACCCACACACACTGTGCTGCAGGGGGCAGCTATTTAAAGCACCCGGGGAGCATTGATGGGGACGGTACCTTGCTCAACGGTACCTCTGGGCAACCAACTGGTCTGGGATTCAAACCCACGACCTTCCGATTATGCTCCCATTTAGGGGTCGTCACAACCATCTCCATTTCTTCCGGTCTTCTTCCTCCTTCAAACCATCCCCTGCATGTCCTCTCTCTCCACGTCCATAAACCTCCTCTTTGTTCTTCCTCTTCTCCTCTTTCCTGGCAGCTCCATCTTCAACATCCTCCTCCCGATATACTCCTCGTCTCTCCTCTGGACACGTCCAAACCGACGCAACATTGCTTCTCTAACTTTGTCTCCAAATGTCCAACCTGAGCTGTCCCTCTGATTAGTTTGCAGCAATTACACAGTGTGACTGTTTTCCATGAAACAAACTTGGCATTCTTGTTCTTTTAAAAATATCAAATTTTAATTTTTTTTTTTTATGTTTGGTGTCTAAACTTGCTTCTGTAGTTTAGAACAAGAGTAACACAGTTGCTAATACTTCAAGTCAGTAGTGTTTTCTGAAATACATCCCCAGAACTTCTCTGAACCACATCCAGTTAGATTTTTAACTGAACTGTTCTGTTAAGAGGGAGTCTAGAATGAAATATTCTTTAATAAAGGGGCTTATGACTGTGAGGCATGTCTCAGTCAGGTGTGTGTGTGTGTGTGTGTGTGTGTGTGTGTGTGTGTGTGTGTGTAGAGGGGGGGTACTTGGCTAGATGGAGTTGTTGGATGGGTGGAGGAACAGGTTGCTCCCTCTGCCTCCCTGTGGTTTGCAATTATCCGTTCTCCTCTCACCGATACCGGCTGCCAACACAGGGCCAGCGGCACTGACCAGTACTGATCCAGGACAGGTGTCCTTCCAAATGTGTCCACCATCTTCCTCCTTGCCCTCCATTTTAAAGCGACAGTGTGATGAAAAACCCACTTTACCCAAATTTGGTCTCATCCCACTCATTGTTTAAATGTTAATTGTTGTAAATAAACCAGGAAAATGAAGACATTTGAACATATATTCAACAAGAACATGTATTTGAAATAATCAGAGTATGTTATAAGAGGAAAATAATAATGTATTAATAGAAATAAATAACAGAAAGAAGTCAAAAAGGTCAATCATCACGTTTTCAAGGAAGTTTTACAGGTTTTTTCAAATCATCAGAGACGCTCTGGTTAAGAAGCAGAGGCTTAGTGGTTAGGGAGCCACAGAATTGGAAGATTGTCGGTTCAAACACCTTACCAGTAGGTTGCCCTGAGGTACCCTCGAGCAAGGTACCGTCCCTGTCACTGCTCCCTGGGCGCTTTCATAGCTGCCCCCTGCTGCACGGTGTGTGCTTGTGTGCATGCGTTAAATGTAGAGATCCAGTTTCGTTGTTGTTCACCGTGTGCTGTGCTGTGACCTCGCAATGGCGAGTAGTCACTTTCACTTTCTTTTTTAAAGGCGCTTACAGCTCGTTACTCATTTAGATAAAGAGTCAGAATTCTTTACACTGGTGGTGAATGGAACCAGACGTCTAAACCTCCTCATAAAATAAAAACATGAGATTAATCTGCTGCCTGATTAATTTATTGTTAGTTTTGACAATGTAAGGCAAAGCTCTTCTTCATCATCTTCATCGTCCTCAACAATGGTTGCACATTTGCCTGGGAGACGTCTGGTCCCATTCACCCCCACTGTAAAGAAACCAGTCTGAACCCTTTGGCGCCAAACCCACTTTTTAAATCTTTTATTTCAAGATTGCATTTGCGGTTAAAACAATGATTTCAATACTTCACGTGGAACGACGTGCCGAGGTCAAAAGTAGGATTTTTTTTGTCTTTAAATACGCTAATGGACTTGCTGATGTGGTTTCTAATCTGAAATGTGGATTAAAGAATGGAAATCGGAAGGCTGTGATTGGTTAGGATGTCATTTATTCCATCCATTGTTTCCATCACAGATACCAGTGTGTGGTACAGTGTCAGAAGCCAGCAGGTCTTTTAGAGAAACTGTGTTTCGAGGTGAGCGCGTAATGATTAGAGCTCCAGGCTAAAAAAGGAGGAATACGCTTTCATAACGTGTAAACCGGCCTCGTAGCCTCAGGCAGTTTATTCATAAGCATTTCATTGCATAACTTTCTGTGAGGGAGCCTTTAGGGGCATCGAACTCTCCAGACGTCTGGTTCCATTCATTCTGGACACTTCGGACTTCTCGAGAAAGGAGCCTTTATCACCAAACAACTCAGAACGACCTCAACCATTTAATCTCGCGCCTTTATAAAATCAGATGTTTAGCTGTGTGTGGTGATGGGACTGT
>CM029369.1:3128965-3151465 GCA_017165825.1 Hepsetus odoe
GCAGGTCATTCGCTCTCGAACGCCCCGACACATAATGTGCTCATGGTGCTCTTTGTCAGAGCGAGTGGTCAGTAATTTGCCAGCTAAGGCCGACTTTATTAAGGCCGTGGGCAAAGGGTTCGGGAGAGTGAGAATAGCCGAAAGGCAGCAGCAAAGCTCCAGGGTCAAGCTTAACATCCAACCTGCCCATTGTGTCTCATTTCTCTTTCTGAGTGTGTGTGTGTGTTTTCATATATTCTCAGGACAGAAAATGACCTGCACAACCAAAATTTTGCTCATTTGAATGTATTATTTTTAAAACTATTTATAAACTACTAATTATCATTTTTATAACTATTTCTCCTAGATATCATCAAGGAAGCATCTATTTCACAAGGGGTTTTTAACAAATTTATAACATACTAACAAGAGTAACACTGCAGTACTTGGCAAGTATGGATCTTTTTTTAATGAACTTTAAAATAAATAATATTTTATTATATTTGACTTATTTGAATTGTTGAACTGAGGGTTTGAAAAACGGTTTCAAATAAAAACAGTAAATTAGCAAAAAATTTAAAGTTTTGTAAAAGGTTTATTCTGGCTGTGGTGCTTCCTAGATCAGAAGTCAGGGTTCGACATTTGGCCAAGTGGCACCGTCCCCATCACTGCTTCCAGGGAAGTGGATACAGTTTCCCCCTGCCGGACGGCGTGTGGGTCCTTTCTTCTGAACCAAACCCAACCAGCAACCTCACACAAACCGCCACACACACCTCACGCTGCCATTCAAATTTCAGCCCTTCTGGTCCTAAAGCAACTAAAAGAGATGTTTCTCTGGAAATCAGATAGAAGATCATCAGAAGAGGAACACTGAAGAAAAATATGTGGGGTTTTTAAAAAATAAAAAATGTAAAGATCAAACACGTTTGAATTTTTGAGAGAAAATCATGAAAAAATAAACACGCGTCTTCGTCCAAATAGTGAATCTGCACAAGAAGGACCCAAACTGGACACCTGAAAGTGGAAGGACGGTTTTATGGACCGATGGGCTCAAATCCGTGATGCAGACCAACTAATATGGTGGGAGCGGAAGTGCTGTTGAGTTTTAAAACTGAACTGTGGAGGAATTTTAAGAAATGCTCCTGTGAAAGAGTGGAAGCTGGTATAAAGGTAAAGTGTGGACAAACAATATTGTGACAAAAAAAAAAAAAAACAACCACTAATTGGCACATGACTGTAGACATGTTCTGTGCAAATATAGAAAGAAAAAATGTTCTATTTAAGGTTTTCAGGCCTGCAGAGGATCTGGACCAACATCCAGCATTCTGTCCCGTAAAACGGATGATATTATTATATTTTTTTATCTTTTTATGGGACGAGTGAATGACGCCAGATGCAAACAAACCTGGGCCAGACAGCCACAGAGATCTCACAAAGTCCAGCTGCCCATTGTGTCCCCCTTCTGTGTGTATGTGTGTGTGTATTTGTCTCTTTGTGGGCTTCCAATATTCCCCCGGGATGATGAAACCGTGAGCACTTAGTGGCTTGAAAACAGAGGTCTGCATATGTTCTCAAGCTTTTTATTAGAGAAAAAAGTGAAAGATGGAAAAACTGATGTTTTGATCGCTGAGGTTGAGGCCGAGGTTCTAAAGATGGCTTTACCAGACTTTATGTGTGTGTCTGTGTTTGTGTGTGTGTGTGTGTGCAAGCAAACCGGGGGGCGCGAGGCTCGCCGGCCCCCATTGCTGGAAGTATAATGTCTCTGAGTTGTTTAACAAGATAATAGAGGGGACGTTTTTGTGTCCAGGGTAGAAAAAAGGACAAATCTCCTTTGGAACGTGGGTTTTTCTGGGACGAGGCCCAGCGACCATTGTGGCCCCTTCGGCGTCGTCGAGGAGTGTTTGCGTATCTATCCAGCGAGTGGATTATGTTACACATTAACAGGTTTTCCATTAAGTCACCCTGCGTCTCCATGGAGACCCCTTTTTCCTCTGGGTGCCGTGGAAACAGATCAGTTGCCGCGTCGACGGCGTGTGTGTGTGTCTATTGACCCAAAGCTCTCCCAGAGCAGTGGAAGATGAAGACCTGAGTCTCCTTTCACGCACACACACACACACACACACACACAGACAAGTCTTGCAGTGTGTTCTACCGGGGCAGATGGACGTAATGAGAGCTAGTAGGGCTTTTGATTTGCACGGGATGCTAATTAAGGCCGCTAATTAGATGACTTGATAGGTGTCGTATCAAGCAGAAGCATGTGAGAGCCGAAGAGAGAAAGCAAAGGGGAGTCCTGCCTCTGAAGGGTCTGTTGTGCTGCGTTTACAGGAGGTTTGAATAGAAAAAGCCCTGAAAGGTCTGTTAAGGCACGTTTAGAGAGAAGGAGCGCTTCTGGTGAACGAGGGAAGGCTGGCGGCTTTGACAGAAGAAGTGAATAAGCGAAGGTGCTGCTCACTTGTGAAGGAGCGAATTAAGCTGGGATCGGAGGGATTTGAATCAAATGAACTCTCCATTATTCGCACATTAACGGGTTCCTCATTTACTGCTCAAAGTAGGCCAGGCTTTACATCCCATTCATCCCGTGTTGAGTTTACAGCACCCTCTCCATCCTGACATTTCACATGCAGCATGAATAGCCTTTTAAACATATAGATTTAGAATTGGGGTCTGTTTGACAGCTTCAAATTTGGACAAACAGACTTGTATCTGCTTTTCCCTCCACCTGTAAACTCTGTCTATTAGAGAACATCAGAAAGAGAGAAAACATTTAAACTCTGTCAAGTTTCTCAATTTTAGTCTTTTTCTTCTGTAAATAACAAAAACCGACTTGCAGAACTGATAACTGACCTTCTACGAATTATTCAGTATTAATGAATTCAGTATTGAACCTTAAAACCTTAAGTAACTTAGTATCTACTAGAAATAATTAACTATCAATTATTCAATAGAATGATTGTTTCAGCAGTATTTATGCAGTATCTTCCTTAAATGATTCAGCACTATTGAGTTATTGAGTATCTAGTAAAAAGTATTATTAAGCATTAAGCAACCAATTTTTTGATTAGTTTTTCAATATTTATTGAAATTAATTCATTAATTAATAATCTACTGTAAATTATTGTCAATTATTCGGGAGCTGCTGTAAATTATTTCATTTATAGTTTGATGATAATATACGTTAATCAGAGTTTCTCAGTATGATTTGTGTGGATCCTCATACAGTTCGAGAAGATAATTAATAGAAGTCTCTTTTTTAGGAAGGGCGATTCGTGAGAGAAAATGATTTCGTAGAGAGAAGAAATGAACGGGTGAGGTAAATCACTTTATTGAAGGAGCTTGATCTGAGCATTGGCTGCAAGTAATGAGGGAGAAAAAAGATCTTTTTAATTTGTAATATTTAATTAAAACGGCAAAATGACTTTATTTTAGGGCTTTTAAGGATTTGGAGGATGAGTTAAAGTGAGCGGAGGTTTTTTTTAGAAACGAGGGACGAAAATGAGCTCTTTTGTAAAAGGAGCGAGTCATTTTAGGCGGGAAATGATGCGAAAGGAAAGAGAGAGAGAGGATTTAGTAACGAGTGAGGCCGCTTGTTACTTGCTTCAGTGGAGGGACAGATGCTGGTGTTTGCTGTGTTGTAGGTAACACTTTATCAGTTTCTCTGAGTATGTGTGTGTGTGTGTGTGTGTGTGTGTGTGTGTTTGTGTGTGTGTGTGTGTGTGTGTGTGTGTGTATTCCCCATAGTCTGACTCTTCTCTCTCCATCTCGTCTGTCACTCCCAGAGCAGCTCAGACAGAATGGAGGCCCACAACACATGTTGCTTTATTTTCTCATAAAAAAGGAGATAGATAGACAGACAGACAGACAGACAGAGGCCGTAGGGGTAGACAGATGGATTGATGGTTAGATAGATAGAAAGACAAGAGCAGATAGATAGATGAAAGTGAAGACCCTTGTCATTGTGAAACACAGCACAACACAACCAAATTCAATCTCTGCATTTCACTCATACCCAAGGAGCAGTAATGGGACGGTAATTTTGCTCAGCGGTACCTCAGAGCTCAGGGCAACCTGCTGGTGAGGCAATCTTCCGATCCAGGTCAACTCCCTAACCACTAGACCACCGCTGCATACATAGATAGATAGATAGGAAGGCAGGCAGGCAGACAGGCTGAATGGATAGATAGATGGATTGATGGTTATATAGATAGACCGACAGAAAAGAAAAGAGTGGATAGGTAGATAGATAGATAGATAGATAGATAGGCAGGCAGACAGGCTGAATGGATAGATAGATGGATTGATGGTTATTATAGAGAGACAGAAAGGAATAGAGTGGATGAATAGATAGATAGATAGACAGAGGGGCAGACAGACAGGCTGAATCAGTAGATAGATGGATTGATGACAGATAGATAAACAGACAGAAAGAAAAAGAGCGGATGAATAGATAGATAGATAGATAGATAGATTGAGGGGCGGACAGACAGGCTGAATCGGTAGATAAATGGAATGATGGTTAGATAGATCAACAGACAGAAAGAAAAAGAGCGGATGAATAGATAGATAGATAGATAGATAGACAACAACTGTATACAACACTCAGACTTTTCTCTCTTCTTCGTGCTGTTTTACACTTTCTTCTGTCCCTGTCCCCTGCCGTGAATCATTTCTGTTTGAATGACTTTGTAGAAGCATGGATATTGACGGTATCGAGTATGTCTCTCTCTGGGCCGCCCTTCGTCCTGGAAGGTCTGGAGCCGCTCCTGTGTGTGGACTTCCTGCTTGAGGGGACAAATCTCAACAATCTGAGGAGGGCCCGCAATCTCTGCCAAGCACGAGGCTAATGCCAGCGCCTGACTCTCCGCCAGATGCTCCTCACTTGGCACGGGATCTGAGGAAGTGCACGATGGAGGGAGGAGAAAAACGGAGGAGGACGATCCCCTCTCTTCTCCTCCATCTCCGTATGGCTGATCATCCTCCATATCCCCAGGCTCAGCCTCTGACCTTTCCCACACCGAGGCCTCCAGCCTGGGCTTAGGGAGGTCTCCATTTCTCTCTCTCTCTCTCTCTCTCTCCTCTCCCCTGGTTGATAGGCCGCCTGCCACAGCTGCTAGTCGGGATTTTTCTTTGTGGGCAAAAAAATAAAGACATCTGTTCCTGAGGATTAGCAAATATTCTGATGGCTCGTCTGAGTGTTAGTGGGGTTCAGCCAGTGGGGCGGCCTCGGAAACAACTCACTTTCTTATTTTTATTATTTAAAACATATTTTATAAATGTCTGATTAGCTACTATAAACTTTGAAAAGTTCATTAAAATGAAAATGCTTAAATATTAATGAACAACGGCGATAAGCAATATATTACTTTTTATTATCCATTTATTAAACAATACAATATATAGGAATATTCATTTTATTTTTATAATCTAATTATTGTATTAAAAATATAAACGCATTTATGTATTTACAGGTTATGTATTCATCTATCTATCTATCTATCTATCTATCTATCTGTCTGTTCAGCCTGTATTCGTTCATCCGTCTGTTCGTCCATCTGGTCCATCCCTCCGCCCATCCATCCATCCGCTCATTCATCTATCTATCTATCTATCCATCTACTCCATCTATCTGGTTCGTCTGTTAAGCCTGTATCTGTCCATCCGTCTGTCTGTCCATCTGTCCATCCCTCCGTCCATCCATCCATCCGTCTATCTATCTATCTATCTATCTATCTATCTATCTATCTATCTATCTATCTATCTACTTCATTCATCTATCTGTCTCTATCTATCTATCTATCTATCTATCTATCTATCTGTCTGTCTGTCTGTCTGTCTGTTAAGCCTGTATCTGTCCATCCAACCATTCATCCATCTATTTTTCTATTTGACTTTTCTTCAGTTTGTCTTTATCTGTCTGTCTATCTGTCTGTCCGTCTATCCGTCTGTCTCTCCATCTGTCTGTCTGTCTATCCTGCGTCTATGTAGTCATCATCTCTGTAACGGCCCGGAAGTTGTAAAGCATACGGTTGAGACAGGACTAGTGTGTGTGTTGTTTTTTCTCCCTTCCTTCCTCTGCTCCTCGTTCCTTCTATTATCAGCACAGAGGGAGGGAGTTTTACGGGCAGTGGAAGGGCTTTTGTTTTGTCGCTGAAATCAATGCGTAACCCGACCCCACTCGCAGGTAATTTACTGCTGATTACGGGAGAAGTGCTCCCCAATGGCGGATCACCAGCTTCCCTCTCTCTCTCTCTCTCTCTCTCTCTCTCTCTCTCTCTCTCTCTCTGGGGTTTTAGGAGGGTTTGATGACCCTCGTGGGGAAAACTGCGGCTCAAGCCTCTGAGTCACACACAGGCAGCGGCATCATTCCCAGGCCAGGATGACCTCATGGAATGTCCACAGTCCTGTCTTTTACATCACCGAGGACAGAGCGGCCAACGTCCACCTAAGAGCCGCTGCGACATCAGTGGTTTTTGCATAGTTTCAGAACCCAAAAAATTATATTCAGGTGATTGGGAATGTATTTTTAGATATTTTCTGTTTCAAAAGCGTCTTAATGTTTTAGTTATATTTTTTAATGCAGTGTTTATCTACGTTTTCTCTAGCTGACATCAAATCTCTCTTGTTTTCCATTTTCTATCGTCCCCGTCTGCATACTTATCTATTTCCCAACTATAAGATTTTAAATATTTCTGTTAAAAAAATAAATAAAACAAGCTATTTGTTAATGAATTAGTTTCAAGCACAGTAAACACTAGATCCAAGAGCATTTTTTAAATGATCTGTTTAGCAAATTTTCAGAAATAGTAGATAAAACTCATGAATAACCATTAGGCCTCTTCCGTTTCCATTCCATCCTTCAAAAGTCTAGAAGAGAAAAGTAAGAAATCTTTTCTTTTATGCTACAATGTAACAACAATATCACCCCCTACAGTTCCTGCTGATTACTGCACTCTGTCAGAAAGACAGAACATCATGCGCTGCTGCATGCAATGATTTTGCACCTTTGAAATTAGGAACTCGTCCTTCTTCTCCTCCTCTTCTGGGAACATTGCTGTGAGAATTTGACTGCATGTAGTGACACAGAAACCACTCATCCCAAAGTAGCTCCATGACCCTGGAGATCACAGACCTGCTGCTCCCAGATCAGTGTTTGAGCCCTTTATATCCCACCAGGATGATGTAGGGGCTGTTCAGAGTCCCAGTCTATTGGCGTTGTTTTTCTTGGAGATTTTTGAAGCTTCAGATACAATCTGTTACCAAATGGGTTCAACTTAAAGCATTTGTTCATTTTACTCAATGATTTAAAAGTTCTCTTTGTGCAGCAAAGACGAGATGAGATAAGATACAAAAAATAAATAAAAAAAAAAGACAATGAGAGATTTTTTGGCAGAAACGTTTAAATGCCTTAAGATACAAATAAATAAAATAAAAGGAATGAAAATATCTAAAATATAAAAGCCAAAAGCACAAACAACCACATACAATTCCCAATATAGCAGCAGCAAATGGTATTAACAGAGTGTAGATAACTATGTCAAACGGTTTAGTGCACAAACTTTGCACTGATAGTAAATATCTAATTATCAGAATTCATTATGAGCAGATACCATGTTGAGATGTAGGTTTGCACATAATAAATAAAAATCATAGGTCAGCAGCGGTGGTGTAGTGTTTTGGGACTTGGCTCCAGGATCGGAAGGTTGTGGGTTCATATCCCAGAGCAGTAGGTTGCCCTGAGATGGGCAAGAACAGTTTTTTTTTTTGTTTTTTTTTGGAGCAACAGAAGGCACAACGCCCCCTATGCTTCCTGTGGAGTACTGCATTCTGTCAGAGTGACCGCATGTGAAATTGAAAGTGACTATTATTGTCATTGCGAGGTCACAGCACAGCACACAGTGAACCACAACGAAATTGGACCTCCGCATTTAACCCAGCAGCAGTGGGCAGCTATGAAAGCGCCCGGTGAGCGGTGACGGGGACCGTACCTTGCAACCTACTGGTAAGGGGTTTGAACCCACAATCTTCCGATCCTGTGGCCGAGTCCCTAACCACTAGGCTGCCCACTGTAGTGTACAGTTCAGAATTTTTTATAAATGAAGTTGACTTTCTTCTATAATTGGTGCCACTGACCCGGTAACTGAAATGCATGCGCTGCAGACAGTTAACGATAATGTGAGCACACTGTTCTCCCACAGCATGTATATCTTCTGCCTCCGCCGCAGATCAGGTGAGTGATAAATGGTGCTGAAGGTGATATTCAGATGAGTGGCTGGCTGTAAAAGGTCAGCCTGTGTGTATTTACCACACGTCGGTCCACGCCGGCGGCTCTGGCCCCGTTAATCGCCATGGCCTTTCGCTCGGGTACAAACACGGCTCAGGCGGAAACCTGAGAGCACGTTCCTCCCTGAGATCCTGTTCCTCCGAGATGCTGCATAGCGCTGATGCTTTCGCAGGATTATGTACCATAGTAACATCGCAGGGCACACAGTCATCGTCCACTGTGTAGAGACACAAGCAGTACATGAATAAACACAAGCGCATTAGATGTTCACGTCTGAACACAAGTCTGGCACAAAGAGATGAAGGATACAAGGTTCTAGATGAAGAGGTTCCAACCACTCAGCATTCAGCATCAGCAGTAAACAAATCACCTGATCTGCTCCTGTTTCTTCGCTGCTTCATGTCTTAAGTGAGACGCTTTGTTCTGCTTGAAGGTTCAGACGTAGATCACTGTGTGGATTAACCAACACAGAACTATCAAACTGCTCAGGTACAGAGACTGGACTGAACATGAGAGACAACAACACTGTCCTTCAGGAAGATCTGGAGAATTGGAGACATTATACATGGTACAATAGAGGACAAAACAGTTCAAACAGTTCAGACACACACACACACACACACACACACACACACACGGATTCTTGCTCTGTTTCCACTGGACGTCTTTCTCTCTGTGCTCTGTGTGAAACGTGACCCCAGATGACCCCACCTGTAACCCTAGTGGTGTGATGTCAGCAGGGTGGAAGGAGAGAGAGAGAGACAGAGTGAGAGAGAGAGAGAGAGAGAGAGGGGCAGTTCGTTAGCAGGGGTGGGGTGGGGCCTTCAGGGGTGGATTAGGGTAACGAGGGATGTAATGGGGCAGTAGTGTGTGTGTGCGTGTGTGTGTGTGTGTGTTCGGGGGGGTTCTATCGATCCCATACACACTTCTAGAGGAAGACACCCCCTCTTCTCTCTAATGATGGACTGGGAGTTCTTCATTCATCTATGAGAGAGAGATAGACAGAAAGAGAGAAATGTCTTCTCTTTTTCTCTTTCATGTTCTTTTTTTTCACTTTCTCACTCAGTCACACTCTCTCACACTTTTCTTTCTCTTGTTCTCTCTCTCTCTCTCTCTCTCTGCAGGTTTTCAGGACAGGCCGAAGTCTCTGAAGGTGTTTATAAACCCCTCCAGCCACAAGAAGGAAGCGAATCAAATCTATATGGATCAGGTGGCTCCGCTGTTCAAACTCGCTGATATACAGACTGATGTCACTGGTAAGAGACACACACACACACACACACACACACACACACACACACACACACACACACACACACACGCACACACTCTGGTACTGTTGCTAAACCTCATTCATTTGTAGTTGTTGTGATACTAGTTGTTGTGAAACAGCAGGAACCTGAGAGCAAAACATTCAATCGAACAGTTCTGACTGTGAACGATTCAAAATATGACAGAAGAGCTAAAGCAGCTTAAATTTAACAAGAATAGACTCATTTGTTCATATTTTGCTTCCAGACTTTCTTGTGTGCTATTGAGGAACAGTTCTCCAGATCTTCCTGAAGGACAGTGTTGTTGTCTCTCATGTTCAGTCCAGTCTCTGTACCTGAGCAGTTCTCCAGATCTTCCTGAAGGACAGTGTTGTTGTCTCTCATTTTCAGTCCAGTCTCTGTACCTGAGCAGTTTGATAGTTTTGTGTTGATTAATCCACACAGTGATCTACGTCTGAACCTCCAACCAGAACAAAGCATCTAACTACATCTAACTGATTCGTTTACTACTGATGCTGAACACGGAGGGGTTGGAACCACTTTATCTAGAACCTTGTATCTTTAGACACTCTGCAGCCTGGAGCACTAAAACATTTGTTCCCGTTTCTTTTTATTTAATTTCAATATGATATGAAAGATAAAACAGACTGATGGGCAGGAAACAGTATGTTTGCACCAACAAGGTGATTCCCAGCAGAATTGAAAGAAAGGATGGGTGGTTCTAGACTTTATATTAACAATACTCAACAAATAGAGCTGTTAAATTAATAATTTAATAATTTTTAGAATATTTTAAAAAGTCTAAAATTGAAAGCATTATTTCTAAATATCATTGAACATTTAAAAATAGTATAAAAAATAATAAAAGTGGTTCAAAATAAATATATATATATATTTTTAGGACCGTTCAAAATATGAAATTTTGCTGAATATGGTCAGCCATTCAATGCAGAGGTCATTTGCATATATTAATATTTAAGGAACAGTTAGAAAAACAGCTGAGTTGATTATTTGCTCCCAGAAGAAAACAGAGGCTGGAAAATAGTCAAATTTATATAAATTATAGATTTATAGATAATTATAGATTTTAATTATAGACCTCAGCAAATCTTAATCAAGGCTTCAGGTTTTGAAGGAAAAAAAAATGTCCTTGTGACGGCAGCCCCAAAATGACTGTTTTCACCATCTTGGACGGATCTGCGATGTCCATAAACATCAGCACTCGGGACAGAAGGGAGTTTATGAATTAATAATGATAATGTGCAGGTCATGTCCCATCCATTGGACGTAATATTCTGTCAAACTTTGCATGATCCCTGCATCAGATCCAGTTTAATGCTGATTTTAGGCCTTGAACTTTTCTTTTCTCCTGGTCCATATGGAGCCCGGCTCTCTCTGGTCAGCGGCTGATGGGTTTAGGGTGATTTCTGCCCCCTCAGGGCTTCACTGGTGGCAGAGGTACGTTAATGTTGGCCCTCAGGCGATGTTCTACCGCATTGTTCACTCTTCAGTACACACACACACACACACACACACACACACACTGTCTGCTTCTGTATGCCATTAGCCATGTCCCAAGGCAAATCAATATTGTAAGGTTGAAGAATACCACAGCTGAATGTTAATTTGTCTGGAGATCATTTGCTTCCTAACCACCCAAATCAGAATCAGTGAGTAAAATTTTATAACAGCAACACAACAAAATATGACATTGATTAAAGTGTAGGAAAGTCAGGAAGGAAGGGAGGAAGGAAGGAAGAAAAGAATTAAAGAAGGAAGGAAGTAAATTTGAAATTTAGGATGGAAGGATGGAAGGAAATGAGGGAGGAAGGAAGGAAGGAAGAAAAAGAAGGGAGGCAGCAAGAAAGATGGAAATGAGGAAAGAAGGAAGGAAGGAAGGAATCGAGTAAGGAAGGAAAACAGAATATTAGGAAGGAAGGAATTGAGGAAATGAGGGAGGAAAGTGAAAGTGAAAAAGTGAAAGTGACTACCCTTGTCATTGCGAGGTCACGGCACAGCACACATGAACCACAACGAAATTGGACCTTTGCATTTTACCCATGCACATTCAAACCCGTGCAGCAGTGGGCAGCTATTGAAAGCGCCCGGGGAGCAGTGATGGGGACGGTACCTTGCTCAAGGGTACCTCAGGGCAACCTATTGGGAAGGGGTTTGAACCCCCGATCCTCCGATCATGTGGCTAACGCCCTAACCGCTAGGCCACCGCTGCCCAGGAAGGAAGGAATCAAAGAAATAAGAAAATGAGGAAGGAATGAAGGAAATGAGGGAGGATGGAAAGGAAAGTAGAAAATGAGGAAGGATGGAAGGAAGGAAGATAGGAAGGAAAGAAGGAAGGAATCAAAGAAGTAAGAAAATGAGGGTGGAAGGAAGGAAGGAAGGAAGCAAGGAATGAATGAAAAGGAGGGAGGGAGGAAGGAAGGAGGGAAGGAAGGTAGGAATGTAGGAAGGCAGGCATCAAGGAAGGAAGTAAAGTAAAATATTATGAAGGAAAGAATGAATAAATTGAGGGAGGGAGGGAGGAAGATAGGAAGGAATCAAGGAAGGAAGGAAAGTAGAAAAATAGGAAGGAAAGAATGAAGGAGATGAGGGAGGAAGGAAGGAATCAAAGAAGTAAGAAAATGAGGCAAGAAGGAAGCAAGGAAGGAATGAAAGAAATGAGGGAGGAAGGAAGTTAGGAAGCAAGGAAGGAAGGAAGGAAAGTAGAACATTAGGAAGGATATAATGAAGGAAATGAGGGAGGAAGGAAGGATATAAAGAAGGAAGGAAGGAATGTAGGACGGAAGGAAGGAAAGTAGAAAATTAGGAAGGAAAGAATGAAGGAGATGAGGGAGGCAGGAAGGAATCAAAGATGTAAGAAAATGAGGCAAGAGGGAAGCAAGCGAGGAAGGAAGGAATGAAGGAAATGAGGGAGGAAGGAAGTTAGGAACGAAGGAAGCAAGTCGGAAGGAAGTAATGAAGGAGGAGAAGAAAGAAGGAAATCTGAAGGAGTGAACAGAGCTCAGTGCTGGGCTGTGAAACCAGATCAGAACTGAAGGAACTGAAGTCAATCTGACCTTCACTCAGTTTTACATAAAAAAGAGAAGAGATCAAAGGGAACTTTTGAAGGACTCCTAACTTCAGGCACTAAAATCAGCTTTAAAAAAGCAAAGAAAAGAAAAAAATGTTTTTTTAAGACAAAAAGTGAGTAAACGAGCTGGAAACAAGAAGTTTCCAGACACTTTTCGCCATAATTCCCACCATAAATTTCATAAAGTTCATCTAAAAACAACAATGAACCCTCCTGTGTTTTGATGATGTCATCATCAAACTGATACCGTCACCTCACCCTCCCACCATAATGCTGAACATTTATTTAGCAATATCACTCTTTCTCCCTGATTATCCCTTGTTGAGCAGAGGAGGACAGGTCCCTCTTCCGGGTCTAGGTTCCTCCTGAGGTCCTTCCTCCAGTTTTAGGAGGTTTGTTGCTCTCTAGGGGTTTGGACCAGACGTCGTAAAGCTGCTTTGTTGCGATGTCGGTAGAAATAAAACTGACGTGAGTTGCGTAACTGATCTTTCTTAGTGAGAATCCAGTTCAGGTCTATATTCTGTGGATCAGGTCCAGCTGAAGTCACCAAAGACCTTCAGACTGACCATCTCAAATTTGGTCTCAGTTTTGAGATATACAAGCTTTAGGTGGGTTTTAAAAACGTTCAAAACTTCAAAAGCTTCCAAAAAAGGTGGGTTCTTTAAAACTTTTAGTTAAAAGTAGTTTTAAGTGGCTTATCTGACAATAAAAATAGGGTCGTTTGCTGAAGATCTGAACATTTTAGAGTTTGAGGCTCTGTATCTCTAAACCAAACTATATTCCAGCAGATCAGTTCATTGAAACTTTACAATCAATTAATTCATAAATCATTAAGTTTATGTTTATTTCATTAAGGGCGACACTTGTTCACAGTGTAGTGGGACAAGATTTGCAAGGACTAAAAACAAACTTAAAAGGTAATACAATTAAAATAAGCGAATGACAATGAGTAGGCCTATTAAAAAAAGGAAAAATACTCACAAAAAATCATTTTAAAAACGTCATTATCTGACAAAAGCAACGTAAACCAAGCTAATATGAGAATGCGAATTAATGAGGTCAATAAAAGAGTTAATAAAACAAACTGAGAGCCATTCATTATTACAAATAAAAATATTATCATCTGCATTTTCCAATGCATTCAGCTGATGTTTGATACAATCTTCCATAAAAAAAGGACGATACAGCTGGAAAGAAGAACAAATAAACTGAAACCGAAAGTGAAATTGCCGTATATCTGGCACATGTGACAAAAAAACAAACAAACAAATAGCCCGAAACGCTCGTTCAAGGGAAACTTCAAAAGTCAGAAGTGTTCACAGTGGTGGTGGACGGAACCAGTCGTCTGAAGCTCCCTGACAGAAGGTTCCTCCGCTAAATGCTTCTAAAGATGCTGCCTGACAGTTTGAAGCTTTTGACCGTAAACATTTCATTCATGGTGAAGGAAACATGAAGGCCATCGTGGGGCAAATAGTCACTCACTCTTTTTCTGAGCCGCTTGTCCTGATTAGGGTCGCGGGGGAGCTAACAGTCCTAAAGAAAATCCAAAAAGGCAGAAGTAGCTTCACTCGTAGGATCCGAGACGTCTGGTTCCATTCACCTCCACTGTGAAGGAACCGGAGTCTGAACCACTTCAAACCCACTCTGGGTGACTTCTGGAGAAAGGTTCCCCTTTAAGTTCCCCGTTTGTGTTTTGTGGTGATCGCTGCGGCTGCAGTTCCTCCAGCGTGGACGTGTGTCCAGACTGTCTCACAGATATTTTGTGTCCCTGTTTATTAACGAGCTTTAAATGAACCCGAGCTTTTCCACTTTAACTGCAAGGAAATGTGAGATGAAGACGTCTATATTCAAATCAGGGTTTCGGACAAAAACCGAGAAACACTTTATAACAAAGAGTGTGTGTGTGTGTGTGTGTGTGTGTGTGTGTGTGTGTGTGTGTCTGAAGCAGCAGCTGTAGCTATGGAGTTTTAAATGTGCCTCACACTCATAATAACGAGGGAAGTGTGAGTGTGTGTGTCCACTGTCAGTAACTCAACCTGGGGGGGGGGTTGCACCCATCTGTTCTGCACACACACACACACACACACACACACACACACACACACTTGCAAGGTTCATATTTAGAAAGTTTTTTTTAAGGAAAATGCACTAAAGCACAGTTTTCAAACTACACAGTGCAGTTATACATACACACGCGCACACACACGCGCACACACACACACACACACACACACACACACACAAACACACACAAACACACAGATTGGTAAAAGTACAATAATCATTTTTACGTTTCTGAAAATAGGTAGAAACTTGATTTTGACTCACAGTAAGTTCTGATCAGCGGTCAATAGGTTCCACCCATTAGCTAGAACCACTTTTAAACTGCGCATGCAGCACGCAGTGAAACACAAGGAAGTGCTTCTCTATATTTGGCCCACATGCTGCAGCAGGGGACAGCCTTATCCAGCAACCGGGGAGCAGTGATGGGGCCGGTACCTTGCTCAAGGGTACCTCTGGACAACCTACTGGTCTGGGATTTGAACCATGACCTTTCGATCCCGGAGCCTAGTCCCTAATCACTAGACCACTGCTGCCCAGATGAAAGTGAGAAAAAGTGACCCTTGTCATTGTGAAACGCAGCACAACACAACCAGATTCAACCTCTGCGTTTCACTCATACACACGTGCAGCAGGGGGCAGCTATTGAAAGTGCCCGGGGAGCAGTGATGGGGCCGGTACCTTGCTCAAGGGTACTTCAGGGCAACCTACTGGTGAGAAATTCGAACCCACAATCTTCCGACCCGGGGCGACTCCCTCACCACTAGACCCCCGCTGCCCCAGTCATGATTGATGGAGAAAGAGGACCATCCAGCTCTCTCAGAAGGACAAAGCAATATATCGTGCTTGGACGTCCACCTTAAACACTGCCTTCCACCTTTAGGGAAAACTCATTTACAACAGAATAAACAAATCTGTCGTTTGTTTATGTTTTCTCACTCGTTTTCTCACTTTGTCTTCTCACTCAGCCGTATTTATCTGCAGCCACAGCAGATCGGGGCTGTTTTCAGACTGGAGTGTTAAGTAAATGCACTCATGAGTTGTTTTTCTCAAGACATTTTCTGAGACATTTTCTCAAAATCTAATAATTAAATCCAAACTACGTTTAATATATTATTTAAAAACTGCCAAACTGTTAATTCTCCAGCTGTTAATGTGGAAACTAAGCTGTGGAAACAGCTGTGACAAACTTTGTGTGATGTCACAAAACCACCACTTTTACATGCTCCACCTACAGTCCTTTAGCTCCGCCCACTCACACTGAAGCTGTAAGGACTGGACTGTTAAAAGGCAGCCAATCAGGAAACGACTCATATACGTATAGGGGTCTTAAAGGCGCGGTAACAAAAGCAATTGGGATTATTTTGGGAGAGGAAACTGTGAACACAGCACACAGTGAACCGCAACCGAATACATCCTCTGTGTTTAACCCACACACAACGTCCAGCAGGGGGCAGCCATGTCCAGCGGCCGGGTAGCAGTGATGGGAACGGTACCTTGCTTGAAACTCAAGACAATCTACTGGTCTGGGATTCAAACCCACGACCTTCCTGCAGACTAATCCTTAAACCCTAGGGTACTGTTGCCCCAGGGTGATAATATGATAAATGATAATAGTGAGTGTTGTCATTTTTTACATTTTTTTAAATCAACTTTGCCCTTTTTTTATCTTTAGCCTTTTAGCACATCCATAACTTATCAGTGAAGATATTAGCATCAATGCTACCTTAATGAAATGATATTGATCACATTTTAGTGCAGCTTATATGTGCATTTCGGAGAGATTGCTCGCTCGCACACACACACACACACACACACACTCACACACACACACACAGCAGATGAGCAGCAGACGAGTGATAGTCATTACTTTTTAGTGGATATTCCAGTTTAACCGGGCTGTGACGAGGTCACCTAACAAATGGTCACACTGGACACTAATCATTTCGGTGTCATCTGCCCCGCTCATTGAGCTTCACAGCTGCTCCCCCTAAAGGTCAGTGCGGAGCATAGCATCCTCTGTTCACCCTTCAGTGTCCTGTCCTGTTACAGTCCTGTTCATTTATTAAAGATCACCTGCTCTTCTTGTGATGCAAGACTAACGGAACAATGGTAAATCTGTGAAAATGACGTTGCAAAAATAGGTTGCATGGGCATGTGTGTGTTCACATGCATGTGTGCGAGAGTGTGCATATGAGTGCAGGTACCAGAGAACCCCACACATGGCCGAACTCACGGCGCTGTGTGCATAACGATGCACAATCACACCCAGAATCATTCATCTGTGAGTGTGAGTGTATGTGTGTGTGAGTCTGTGTGTGTGTGAGTCTGTGTGTGTGTGTGTGGGCCTGGTGACATGCGGGCACAGCTGGGACCCGCTTTGTGCCAGAGGTGCCCCAGAAAACACTAAGTGGGGCACGAGAGTGTGTAAGAGAGTGTGTGTTGCCATCCACAGTGTGCCACCATTTCATTTTTTGCAAGAGTGTAAAAAACTGAAAATAACCTGGAAAAAACTACAACAACAACAATAACAACATTATTAACAACATTAATAATTGCAATAATAATGACTATTTTATATATATATATAATATATATATATATATATATATATATATATATATATATATATACTATATATATATATATATATATATATATAATACTATTATTTTCTATTATAAAAAATATGAGAATGAACTGAAGCCTTTAAATCTTTGTTTCACGAGTCCTGAATATTCAAATAAAGCACATTTGTACATTTTCTGGGTTTGTTGAGGCTCCAATTAGCAAGCAGCTCTGCCAAATTATGCAATTATGCACAGAAATACTTTTTATAATCGCTGATATTTTAATGCAGGAGAACTGCTTGCTAGATTCCTGTCTGCGGTGGATACAGTTCTGTCTCAACCACAAACACACCACACATTACATCCGTTCATGGGATCCGTTCATCATCCAGAGAGATTGTTCATGTGACCTTGTTTCTCTCTCTCTCTCTCTCTCTCTCTCTCTCTCTCTCTCGATTAAAAATGCAAACAGCATGCGGGTATAAATTCTGCTTTACAGCCAGGACCATATGCTCAACTCAGACCGTTTGCCAAAGCTTGGATAAGGCTACTAAAGGCAGTTTGCAGCACTCTGTCATCTTTATTTATTTATTTATTCTTTCATTCACTCATTCATTCATTCCATTAACTCTCCTCCTTCCCACAGTCACTGAGAGAAAAGACCACGCTCTGTCTATCCTGAAGGAGTGCAGTTTGGATCAATATGATGGGTATGTGGTCATCAGTCTGGGTCATCTGTCTATGCGTCTGCCTCTCTGTCTGTCTGTCTGTCTATCTATCTATCTATCTATCTATCTATCTATCTATCTATCTATCTATCTATCTATCTATCCATCTATCTATCTATCCATCTGTCTGTCTGTCTGTCTGTCTGTCTCTAGTCCAACCATTCATCCATCCATCCATGTCATAAAAATGGCAAAATCTTATCTATCTATCTATCTATCTATTCATCTATCTATGACAGCGGTGGTCTAGCATTCATTCCATCTTTTCACCCACTCCTGCCTTCATTCTTTCTTTTCTCCTCACTCTCTCACACTGATCTTCTTATCTCACCCTTTCTCTCATTTTTCTTCCATCTAATCTTGCCCTCCTTCCTCTCTTCTTCTCCTTTCTAACTCACTTTTCTGTTTTGTTTTATTTTATCAATTTTCCAGAAGTGGGGAAAGACAGAGAAAATGTAGACAAATAAATAGGGAAATCAGGAGCTAAAAGAGATAGGCAGAGGGGTGTTTGAGAGAGAGAGAGAGAGAGAGAGAGAGAGAGAGAGAGAGAGAGAGAGAGAGAGCGAGAGAGGAAACTAGAGTTTTCCAGAGTGACTGATAATTTTGTGATTACAGTGGTGTGTGTGTGTGTGTGTGTGTGTGTGTGTCTCCAGTAGAACAGGCCGCTCTGGGCCTCTGTGGCAGGTGGCACTTTAATTACCTGTTCTAGAAACAGTGATGGAGTGCTGCACGTCCGGCTCATTCACTCACTCACACACACACTCACACTCACACACTCACACTCACACTCACACTCACAAAACACAGTACTGATGATCCACCCAAACACTCTGTTAGCTCTTCTTAGCCCTTTACCATGCCTATCCTTTGAGCTTGTGTGTGTGTGTGTGTGTGTGTAGGGTTTGTTAAGTCTGGCGCCCTGCTTTTTGATTAAAATCCCAGCATGCAGTTTGGGTGAGAATCAAAGGACAAGGACGGCTCCTGTGCTGGAATGGGGTTACATACTAAGTGAAAGTGACTATTCTTATCATTGTGAGTACACACAGCACAGCACACAGTGAACCACAATGACCTCTGCAGGGCACAGCTATGAAAGCTGCCTGGGGAGCAGTGATGGGGACGGTTCCTTGCTCAAGGGTAGCTCAGGGCAACATACTTGTGAGGGGTTTGAACCCACAATCTTCCGATCCTGTGACAAACTCCCTAACCACTAGGCCACCGCTGCTATATGATCATGTTTGGAGGAAGATCTGAGCTGTATGTTCTCCTGTTGCTAGAATGTGCTGAAGATCTTTCTGAAACGTTCTCATTAAAATGTATTGGCTCCTAAGGCTACAATGAGAAAAAGGAATGAAAGATCAATATTTCTACCATCACCTTTCACTGCTAAATATCATATTTCTCCTCCCAGCACCATTGTTTTCTGATTAGCACCTTCAATCTCCAACCAAACACCAATGTTCTCCAATAAACACCTACATTCAAGCACTGCACTTTTTAAAACACCCCAACATTCTCCACCAAGCACCATCATTCTCCAAACAAACTCCAATATTAATTAATAAACACCACCAAATGCCATCATTCTAAAGAGGAAAGGAATGGAGTGAAAGTGAGCAGGACAAATACAGAATGCATGAGTGTGAATGAAAGGTTGGACAGCCGAGTGGTGAGAATGCAGAGAGTAGAGGTGGAGAAGGTGGAGGAGATTAAATACTCAGGATCAACAGTTCAGAGTAACGGCGAGTGTGGAAGAGAGGAGAAGAAGAGAGTGCAGGTAGGTTGGAATGGGTGGAGAAGAGTGGCTGGAGTGATCTGTGACAGATGGGTACCAGCAGGAGCAAAAGGGAAGGTTTACAGGACAGTTGTGAGACCAGCTGTGTTATATGGGTGGGAGATGGCGGCGCTGATGAAAAGACAGCAGGAAAAGCTGGAGGTGTCAGAGTTAAAGATGCTGAGATTCTTCTTGGGTGTGACGAGGATGGACAGGATTAGAAATTAATATATTAGAGGGACAGATCAGGTTAGATGTTTTGGAGACAAAGTTAGAGAAGCAAGGTTGCGTTGGTTTGGACATGTCCAGAGGAGAGACGAGGATTACATTGGGAGGAGCATGAGAGTGGTGAGAGAGGACATGCAGGTGGTCAGTGTGAAACAGGCAGAAATGGAAATGGTTGATCTCCTGTGGTGACTCTTAATGGGAGCAGCTGAAAGAAGAAGAAGAAAAATTCCATCCTTCTTCACCAAAAGACATTGGTCTCTGAACACCACCATCCTCCAAGCATCAGTCTCTTGGTATATTTGTAGGATAACGGGTTGGTGTGTTATTGGTTCTCCAAATATTCTCTGAAACATTCCCCAGACAAAAAACACAGATCTCAACCTTCTTCATCACAGATTGTAGTTTTGCAATGTTCCAGTACAAGAACTGAGGAGAACTGAAGACTGGTGGTGGTCTAGGGGTAGGATTCTCACCTATGGACCAAGAAGTTATGGGTTAAAATCCCACCTCCAGCTCTATCATCATTGGGCTCCTGAGCAAGAACCTTAACCCCAGGTTGCTCCAGGGAGACTGTCCCTCTAATCAGGGAATGGAAGTCGCTCTGGACATGATGTAAAAGACCCGAACCAAAGAGTTTGAATTTGGGAGAACCTTCCAGAACCAGTTACATACACGACATTTATTGTGTGGTTTATTCATGTTCATCCATGTTTTTCTGAAGATCGTTGGTGTTTTTGCAGTTTATTGGTGTTCACTTTTTTATGGGTGCTTTCTGGTAGGTTTATTGTTTTGTGTGTGTGTGTGTGTGTGTGTGTGTGTGTGTGTGTGTGTGTGTCCAGTGTTTATGTATTCTGGGCTTAAGGTAGCTCTCCCGCTGCTCTGGCCTTGGCTGCCACATGAGCTGAGGGACAGATGGAACAGGTGAGGGAGGGGTCAGCTCGTGATCTTCCACTCCACAAGCGATTACCTCCCGTTCTTCCTTTCCAGCTTCTTCTTCATCTGTCTCCATTCAAAGACATGTCCTGGAGGAGTAACACACTGTTATTTTACGCTCGGGTTGGACAGTAGTGAAGTTTTATGAACATAAACCCCATGGTTCTGGAACGAACCTGCAAATCATCAAGGATCTTTATTTGATTTTAAAACCAGTGTAGCCTCTCGGTCCTCATGCAGATGTGATTTGGGGAGATTTGCGAACATGCTGCGTTGACAGTTGTGTCAAAATGTAATTTTCTGCTTGCATGACAAATCACTTGTTAAGTCGCAGCTAAGATACCTAAGCTACTTAAGCCGAGACAAAAAAAAAAAAGAAGAAGAAAAAAAGCACCTTTGCGTTGCTCTGAAAACAGGATAATCTCCAGCAGGAAAATTGGTGCTGTTGCAGCAGCTAAACCTGGAAGCAGAGATGCGGAAAGGTGTTTGGAATTGTCCCAAACTAAAATGCTCTCATTAATTTTTTTTTTTTTTTTTTGTATAATTTACATAACATAAGGGACAGAGACGTAACATTAAATACAGTCCCCTCCAACAGTAGTGAAAGTGAAAGTGACTATTAGTCATTATGAACACAGCACACAGTGAAACACAACAAAACATCCTCGGTATTTAACCCACACACACAGTCCAGCAGGGGGCAGCCATCTGAGCACACAGTTTTTCGGCAAAAGTTTTGGAACGCTTGTGTCCTGTTAGATTGGTTGCTTCCCAGACCAGTAGAGGTACCCATGAGCAAGGTACGTCCCCATCACTGTTCCACGGATACTGGACATCGCTGCCCCCTGCTGCATGGTGTGTATCAGTGAGGCAGCGGTGGCCTAGTGGATAGGGACTAGGCCCTAGGGTTTGAATCCCGGACCTGTAGTTTTCCTAAGGTACTCTTGAGCAAGGAACTGTCCCCAACACTGCTCCCTGGGCTCTGGATGTATGGCTTTCCCCTGCTGCAAGGTGTCTATCGGTGAGGCAGCGGTGGCCTAGTGGTTAGGGACTAGGCCCTAGGGTTTGAATCCCGGACCTGTAGTTTTCCTAAGGTACTCTTGAGCAAGGTACCATCCCCGACACTGCTCCCCGGGCTCTGGATGTATGGCTGTCCTCTGCTGCATGTGCAGTATGGGTAAAATGCGGCTCACTGTGTGCTGTGAAGTGTGCTCCCAATGACAAGATGTCACTTCTCCTAAATGGGCGGCTCCTCAGGTCTTCCTGCGTCCCTGCCTGAAGGCCTGGTCCACTCGGGAAACGGTTTATTTTGGAGGTTCTCTTTGAGCGCACCGCGGCTTTTGGCAGCTGAAGTCATGTTATGGAAAGTGCTGGACGATTTCAGCTCATGCTGCAACTTGGAAAAGATTTTGTAGGCGCAGGAGAGGAAAAAAAAAATGCACCAGGTTTGCAGTTAACCGAGGTGTCTTATTAAAGACGAGCGAAGGGGGAAAAAACTACGCTTGTCATCAACACGTCGCTAAAGCCTTGGGAAAAAAAACGTGGAGAAACATCTCATTGTCTTTCTCCTGGAGAAGAAATATTCTT
>CM029369.1:3153965-3156878 GCA_017165825.1 Hepsetus odoe
ATCTAAGAACCAAGGCTCCTTAGAAAAAACAACCACTGAGAGGAACCGAGACTTCTTAGGAGAAACTCTAGAAGAAGAAAACCCACCATGAGGAAACAAATTGAACTGTTAGATCATGACAAAGAGCATCTTAGAAGAACCACTCATTAGGAGAAACTCTCCAAGAGGAAGAACCACTGAGAGGAACCAAGACTTTTGAGGAGAAGCTCTAGAAGAGAAAGAAGCACTAAGGAGAACCAAGACATCTGAGGAGAAACTCATGAAAAGGATGAAACTTTCCAAGAAAATGTAGAAAGCTCTCTAAGAGGATCCAAGACTAAAAAAAAAAAACATCAAGTGTATGAAGGAAAAAAAAAAACAAGTGAAAAGAACCAAGACTCATTAGTATAAAGAGAAATAAACTCTCTAAGAATGTTCAGGATACTCACCCAGAGGAACCAATTAATGAAGGAGAATAAAGGTGGAAGAACCACTAATGAGAGCCAAGACTAAGAAGTGAAACTCTGTGTGGAAGAACTGTTGAAGGGGAACCAAGACCCAAAAGGAGAAACTCTCTAAGAGGAAGATATGTTGAGGGGAACCAAGACTCAAAAGGAGAAACTTTCTTAACAGAAGGATTAAAAGAAGAGGATAAAAAAAAAAGTTTAGGCAAGGTTAAATGATGGAACTGAGATTCTAGAACAGATTAGGTAGAAGTTTAATAAAATTTGAATGAGAAGTTAAATTACATTTTAATGAATGTTAATGAACAGAACTGAGTAGGACCTTCAGGTCCATGTCGGAAGATCTTGTAGTTCTAGGTAACATTTCTGCGCATGGAAGGTTCATCTACCCAGCCCGAGATGATTACTGAACCCATTGTCCTGGGACAGCCTGGTACCTGATACCTGATCCGTTAAGAGTTTAATTCCATTCCCCGAACTTGTTCATTTAAGACACCAAGCAGAATCTAGAACCAAGATAGGTTCTTCAAAATCCAAATGCTTTGAAAGCAAAATGTCCTTATTCCAAACTTAAAGATCAAATAATTTCTGGTCAAAAAATTAATCTGTCCAAAAGTTACTTTTAATTATTTTATTTAATCTTCTTCTTTCGGGCTGCTCCCGTTCAGGAGTCTCCACAGCAGATCAACCGTCTCCATTTCTTCCGGTCTTCTGCATCTCCCTCTTTCAAACCGTCCCCCTGCATGTCCTCTCTCACCACGTCCATAAACCTGATCTTTGGTCTTCCTCTTCTCCTCTTTCCTGGCAGCTCCATCTTCAACATCCTCCTCCCGATATAATACTCGTCTCTCCTCTGGACACGTCCAAACCAACACAGTCTCACTTCTCTAACTTTGTCTCCAAAACGTCCAACCTGATCTGTCCCTCTAATATACTCATTTCTAATCCTGTCCATCCTCGTCAATCCCAACGAACATCTCAGCATCTTTAACTAGTAAACAAATAATTAATTAGCAGTAAGTTTTATTTATATCAATGTTTATTTTTTATTTCTTTATTTTGTAATTGTTTAATAGATTAATAGTTGAATAGATCACATTTTTTTATTTGATTAATTTTAGTGTTTATAAAAAAAAACGTTTATAACCTTTTTCACAGGGGCCATTAAGATTCTATGTCATATAAATATAACTATAAAAATAAATAAATAAATATATAAATTATCCACAAAACTGCGTCTGAGACTAAATCTGAATCGGTGGAAAGTTTTAATAAAAGCTTTGCTGAAGTTTGCGTGATCTGCTTTGCTGTTCATTTATCAGTGATGAGCTTAAAAGCAGATTAACAGGTTCAGACATTCCTAATGATGATTCTGGTGCAGATTATGCGACACTTTTTTTGATTTACAGATAAAAGGATGTATTCGTTTTTAACACTCGTCTGCTCAGAGATAATTAATCCGTGCCGGACTGTTTTAATCACACGTAAAGACGGTCGATCTCCCTCCGGATCGTTTAGAAAAATCTTAAAGAGAAGCGTGAGCGCTGTGATCATGTGACACTTTAAACTGCAGAGCTGATGTTTATCCTACACAGGTACTTTCTCACGTTCATCTTTATTTACACTCAATATGACGTGGAAATAACAACCCCATGTTATTTAGACCATTTCTCTCTTTCCAGCTTTCACTCTCTCTCACTCTCTCGCTCGCTCTCTCTTCCTACATCTGTTGCTCATGTTCTCTGCTTCTGTCTGCTTTTACTTTCTTTCAGTTCCATTCAATAATTCAATTCAATCAATTCAGTTTAATTAATTTTTGTCTATTCTATTCAATTCAGTTCAATTCTTTTCTTTTCTTTTCTTTTCTTTTCTTTTCTTTTCTTTTCTTTTCTTTTCTTTTCTATTCATTCCAGTTCAGTTAAATTATTTCAGAGCATATTTTAGCAGCATTTCCAGTTCATTTCTAATGTGTTCAGTTGTGCTGAGACCAGCTGAGTTAAGCTTGAGTTGAGAGGAGTTGAGCTGAGCTGAGCTGATCTGAGCTGAGCTGAGCTGAGCTGAGCTGAACTGAGCTGAACTGAGCTGAACTGAGCTGAGTTGAGTTGAGTTGAGTTGAGTTGAGCTGAGCTGAACTGGGTTGAGTTGAGCTGGGCTGATATGGGCTGGGCTGGGCTGGGCTGGGCTGGGCTGGGCTGGGTTGAGTTGAGTTGAGTTGAGTTGAGTTGAGTTGAGTTGAGCAGAGCAGAGCAGAGCTGAGCTGAGCTGAGTTGAGTTGAGTTGAGTTGAGCTGAGCTGAACTGGGTTGAGTTGAGCTGGGCTGATATGGGCTGGGTTGAGTTGAGTTGAGCTGAGCTGAGTTGAGCAGAGCTGAGCTGAGCTGATTTGAGTTGAGTTGAGTTGAGTTGAGTTGAGTTGAGTTGAGTTGAGTTGAATAGAATTGAGTTGAGTTGAGTTGAGTTGAGTTGAGTTG
>CM029369.1:3157306-3172306 GCA_017165825.1 Hepsetus odoe
TCTCTCTCTCTCTCTCTCTCTCTCTCTCTCTCTCTCTCTCTCTCTCTCTCTCTCTCTCTCTCAGTGTGGTGTGTGTGGGTGGTGATGGTTCTGTAGCTGAAGTTGCTCATGGTTTGCTGCTCCGGGCCCAGATGGATGCTGGGAGGGACACAGACTCCATCTTCATGCCTGTCCAAGCAGCACTTCCTCTGGGTGTAATCCCAGCAGGTGAGGGGTCTGAGTGGTGGCCTTCTGAATCTCCAACAGCTGTTCACACATACATACACACACACACACACACACACACACACACACACACACACACACACACACACACACACTTAAATACAAACACAGACAAGCAACCAAAAATACTACTAACTCTAATGTATGTGCACAAACACACACACACAAACATACACATACCCACCCACCCACACACGCACACACATACACACACACACACACACACACACACACACACACACACACACACACACACACATACCCACCCACCCACACACGCACACACATACACACACACACACACACACACACACACACACACACACACACACACACACACACACACACACACACAAACACACACACACACAAATATCATATTTCCTTTTTAAACTTTCTTATTTTTGCTGAACTTCTAATTCTACTAAATAATAGAAGATAACATTCATAACATTCTAATTACCATGGCCATGATATTCAGAAACTGCTCTGAGTGTTCCAGTGATCTTGTGAGCTTATTTATGTGGTTTCTGGGGAAAAGAAAAGCACTGCTCTCTAAAGTACATACTTGTGATTAAAACTGGGTGGGCTAGTGTTTCAAGACCAGGATCAGAAGTGCTTGAGTTCGAATCTAGATCAAACAAATCAATATACACACACACACACACACACACACACACACACACACACCTGCTTCTGTAAAGGAGTTTCCTTCCTTTGATTGCATTCAGCTCAGTTTGGTTGAAGAGGTTTTAGTGGAGCATCTGCACTAAACACAATCCGTTCAAGTTTTCAGAGTCGAGCAACCGAGCTCCCTCAGCAATGCAGAGATAAACAAACCTGAACAGGAGAATGAAGCAAACAAAAAACAGGATAAGCATAAACCAAATAAAATATCTATTGCTTTAAAATATTAATAGTAATTGATGCTGAAACACACCTGATCGTTTATCATGCAATAATAAACTAAGACAGTTGTTAAACTATGTACAGGCTTATGGACAATTAATAATAATGTACTACTAATAGTGTTAAATAATAACTAATAGACTCATAATAATAATAATAATAATAATATTATAACACTACCACTAAATTATAATGGATGAGTTAAACTATAAACAGAACATGTCATACAATACTATCTTATATATATATTTAACATTTTTGTACAAATTTTTCAAATTCTCAATTACAATAAATACGTATATGTTATTAAATTATAATAGTACCTCGTAGCAGCCATTGTTTATAAAAACAGCAAATATTAAAAGTAAACATGTGAATAAATTCTATAATCCAAATAATTAACAACAACAACAACAACAACAACAACTGTAATAGCCGTAATAATAATAATATGGCAGATTACATTTGCAGCCTGATGCAGTCTAACATCTCTATGCAAAAAACAGATCTTTATATTACAGGACGTTTGATTTTCCAGATGAAGAATCAGTAGGCCACACCTGTCTATCTGTTAATAGCCTGGTTTTTTTGTACGGGCCGCCATGGACGGGAGAACAGCCTGCACTTTTTGGACCAAGAGTTTGACTGCTTTGTCTTTGGCTGCTGGTAAATGGGTGCTGTTATGCAGGATGGAAACCCTCCAAACCCACATGCTCGCTGGACAGAAGTGCGCTGTTTCTCTTGTTTAATTGTCCAGTCCCATGAGGTATTTACAAACAATTTCCTGTCACAATTGCAGGGGAAAAAAGACCCTCATGCACACACACACACACACACACACACACACACACACACAGAGTTTGGGTAGGAGTTGGGCTCAGAGTTGGAAAGGGTTTGACTCTTTTCTTTGTTCCAGCTTTGTTCACTGTCCTTAAGACGGCTGAAAGGACAATCCACTTTACTCTTCTCACCCCAGGTGTAGTCAATCCATCTGAGAGTGCGTTCTTCTTTGCTTTAGCACTCAGGCTATGAGTATAACGTGCGCTAGCTAATAATATGTGTGATAATAATAATAATAATGATAATAATCGCCTGCGATGAGCCAGCGACCTGTCAGAGTCATCCTGTCCTCACCCTGTAATGCGCTGGAGTTGAACTTTTGGCCTCTACGACCCGTTTGGTACAAGCGGCAGATAATGGTTGGATGGATGATAATAATCATGTACAATTCCTCAAAACAACTGAGAGCGGTTTTATTCCATCTCAAAGTATCTAAGTCTCCCTCCCCTCATCTCTCTCTCTCTCTCTCTCTGTCTCTCTCTGCACTCCCCCCTCTCTCTCTCACTCTCTCTCTCTCTCTCTCTCTCTCTCTCTCTCTCTCTCTCTCTCCTTTCTCTCTCCTCTGTCTCTCTCTCTCCCCTCTCTCTCCCCTCTCTCTCTCTCCTCTCTCTCTCTCTTGCTTCCCCGCTCTCTGTCTCTCTCACTGCTCCCCCCTCTCTCTCTCTCTCTCTCTCTCCCTTCTCTCTCTCGATCTGTCTGTCTCTCCCCCTCTCTCTGTCTCTCTCCCCCCTCTCTCTCTCTCTGTCTCTCTCTGTATCTCTCTCTCTCCTCTCTCCTTTCTCTCTCTCTCTCTCTCTCTCCCAAGTCTCTGAAATTGTCAAAACTGAACAGTCGAGGATAGAACAGGACATTCATGTCTGAAAATGCTTTATTTAGCTAAAAAGATACAAACAGTGTAAATTAAAGGAATTACGTTTATGGCGTGGCATCTTTAGTTCATTCTTCAGGCGTCTTCCCTACACTCAAACACAGAAAGGTCACTTCCTGTGCATGGGGGTGGCACTCAGCAAAAATGTGGGCCGCCCGGTGGCACGGAGAGAAGTCCTGAGTTTGATTCCCAAGTGGGACACTCCAGGTCCTTCTGTGTGGAGTGGACATGTTCTCACGTGTCTGTGTGTGTTTCCTCAGGAGCTCAGGTTTCCTTCCACTGTTCCAAGACATGCATGTCAGGTGGACTGGAGATGTTACATTATCCCCTAGGTGTGAGTGTGTGTGTGTGTGTGTGTGTGTGTGTGTGTGTGTTGGACTGGAAATGTTTGCGCTAATCCATGCACACAGTGCTGAGGTAGGCGTGTATCCAGCTCAGGGAACTGTGATGTTGGGAGACGGTTCATGTTGGGAACACCAGGGTAACCTACTTGTCTGGGACTCCATAGCCTTTGGTTATGGGCCTTATCTCTAAACGTTTGGCTCCTGCTGCCCATATTAGGGGTTGATTGATGGGTTGATTGTCTCTGAGATCCAGAAAATCTTTAAAACATCTCAGCACTCTTGGATGGGACACTTTGACATCAATATCACAGCAGGTACAATCAAATGCCTGCGCTCATACGGTCCCAGGAGAAGAAGGGGGGCCAACCTATCCTCCAAGATTGGACCAGGTTGTCCTGGACTCCTGGCCATGGCGATGGTACCATCGAGGATCATGGGATTAGTTGCATGCCCATGTAAACATTTGCAACATTTATTAAATCAATGAGTTAGTGTGCTGTTACAGTAAAATTAAAAATCCAAATATATAAAGAAGATGTTTTGTGTTATTTGTAATAACAGAAAGCTCTGCTAAGCTGAAATGTTTTTTAAAACTACAAGCTATGTGTGCTGAAACTGAATATTTACAGATGACACAGATATTTAGGCAGTGTTTCAAGTTTTACACTAAAAATCCCGTTTTATTTTGGGATCCTTCAGTAAGGCTGAGCCTGCTGCTCTTAAGGTTCGATTCGGAGTGAAGTCTTGAAGACAGCAGGTTTATTTTTTATTTATTCTTCACAGTGATCATGTGGGTTAAGACATCCTGCCAAGTTCTAACATCCATAGAAAGGCGTCGACTGGGCATCAGGAGATGTGAAGCCTCCTGAAGAGCAGTGATAGAAGGCAGTACCTGCTCAAAAGGTACCTCAGGGCAACCTACTCGGTCTGGGATTCAGACCCTGACAGCTTCTAATCCTAGTCTAAAGACTAGACCATCGCTGCCTGAGTGTAGTAGGAACGAATATATTAGAGGACAGCTCAGGTTTGGAGACAGTCAGAGAGTGAGACCTGTGCAGGTTTGTACGTGTCCAGAGGAGAGACGAGGAGTATATCAGGAGAGGGCGTTGAAGATGGAGCTGCCAGAAGAGGAGAAGAGGAAGAACAAGGAAGTGGAGGTTCATGGGCCGTGGTGAGAGAGGGCGTACCGGAGTAGTCGGTTTTGAAGAAGGAAGATGCAGCGGACGGGAGGAAATGAGTGGGGATGATACACAGTGGTGACCCCTAAGCGAGGCAGAAGAAATGAACCAGCAAAAAATATAGTCTGGCTGTTGGAAATCGCTTGATTAACCCAGTGGACAATGATGGACTTTAGTGATGAAATTTACCTCAGCGTCTCATTTTAATCTGAATTCTGACGATTTTGTAGCGTAGAAATGCAGGAGTACAGAGGCGCCCAATCTAGTCTACATAGTTTCCTGACACCCCCTTTGAGCTATATTAGACCCTCAAAGAGATTTAAATTCATTTCTGCCATCTATTTTTATTCTTCTGTCAGTCAGGGTTTGCTCACGTGGCTGCATCATCAGATCCTAAGGGCAAGACTTATGGACGGCGGTACTGGGATGGACCATAATCCCCTCTTATAACCTTGCCGTAATTGTGTGGGGAACCGTGCTGCAAATACATTATTTACACCACAGTAGACGAACATATAAAGCTTGAGCAATTAAAGCCTCACTCTACTTTGCATGGCTAAGTGTCCGGGACTATAGCAATGCTCAATCCTCGGCTCTAATTGTTTATGGGTCCTAAGAGGGTTTCCGTGGGACTGTTAATTTCTTGATATTCAGGGCAAAGAATTACAAAATGTTGAGTCTGAAGGTTTTGACAGGGCTCCTAGACATGTATTGCTTGAGTCCTTCATGTCGCACATTCATCTGCCTGGATAGAGAGCAGTAACAACCTTATAGAATATCCATGCTGTCTGTAAGTTAAGTTAATTGTTCTGAAGTGCTCACTTCAGGACATTTTTTCCACCCCCTCTTTCTCTCTTCTCTCTCTTATATTTCTTCTACTGCTCTATCCAACTGCTTTTCCTTGTCTTTCTCTTTCTTCTTATACTCTCTTTTCTCCCTCTTCTTTTTTCTTTTCACAGCATACTACAAATGCTTTTGTCTTTTCTTTATTATTTCTGCTTTACTCTCCTTTCGTTGATTTTAGGTGCAACCTCTCATTAGTTTCTTTCTTTCTTTCTTTCTTTCTTTTGTCTCTTTAACTCTTTGTTTCACTTCTTTCTGTCTTTCTCTCTTTCTCTCACTCACCTCTTATGTTTCATCTCATTGTTTCTCTCTTTCTTTTCTTTCCTCTTTGCTCTCATTTTACTCATGCCTCTTTCTCTGTTTCTCTGTCCTCCCATACTTTTTCATTTAATTTCATCTCTCTCTCTCTCTCTCTCCTCTCTCTCTCTCTCTCTCTCTCTCTCTCATCCAAATCACAATGAAATCCTGGAATGGAGATAGTTAATATATGGAAGCCCATTGATGTTGGCTTTGGGCTCAAAGCTCTTTTCCTTTTCTTTTTTTTTTGGATGGAGATTGGTCTGTGTGAGCATTGATTGCTGCAAGCACCAGGAGCAGGCAACAGGCATAGACAATTGATGTTGAACAGCTGTAATGAAGAAGGCGCCATTTTCTCGCACCACATAATGTGGAGCTCAGGTGGAAGTGAAGCAGCAAATCTGTGGAGAACAATGACCAGTGGAACATCGTCAGCCTGCTCAAATATTAATGTTACCAAACACCACAGTCAGGGGATTATTCACCACTGAGTTCTGCCCCACAGGTGCCATCCTTTTGTCCTGTGTTTATTCTGGTTTGGTCAGAGTAAGGATGAGCGTTGGTCTCCTAAGACCAACATCTGCATGTTTTAGTGCGATTGCTGGATACTCACTCTTTGTTGCTGCTGTATATTCAGAGAACGCCAGAAAAGCATTGTGAGAAAATGCAGAGGACAGGAAGAAATGGGAAGCGGATGATCGAAAACGCTGGCAAATCTGTGGGCATGGAAGAAGAAGAAGAGAAGAAGGAAGTAGAAGGAGCGATGGTTACTGAAGTGTTTTGGACCAGAGCAGAAGGCTGTGAATCCTGGACTGATAGGTTTCCTTGCAGTACCCTTAAGGTATGGTATAATTCACATCACTGTTCCATAATATTATTTGAATAGCAGGCTGCCTGCTGAATGATGCGTGGGTTAAATGCAGAGGATGTATTTGTTGTGGTTCACTGTGTGCCGTGTTTACAGTGACAAAAAGTTTTTTCACTTCAAGAAGCAAGAAGAATAGAGAAGTAAGAAGACCATAAACTAGCCTGTTTCAATGCTTTTGGAGAGGGCTGTCTACTTGGTCACCATGAAGGGGGACATAATCTACTATTAACGTTTAGGTGTTAAGTATCTTTACGTGAATTCACTGTCCCAGAGCGTAGAGAAGTAAACCTGATGTGTCAAAGGCCTGATTCCATCAGACCAGGCCATCTTCTTTATTCTTTCTGATGCTCACATATCAATGTAGATGCTTTTCGATGTTAGACGTAAGTCAGCATGGGCCTCTGACAGGTCTGGAAAGCCCCATGCATAGCTACTGTGTTCAGACATCTTTCTATCAGAGCAACATGAAATTTTTCAGCAGTTAGTACTCATAACAGATCTTTACATTGGGTAATACATAATTCCTGTCCTGATTGTCTTTATTCTGATCCAACCACTGCGGACCCGTGAGATAATAGCAAATCTACAGTGGGCAAAGTCTTTACAATCTGGTCATAGTCACTCACTTCTCATTCTCACATAGCTTCTAGCACCTCAAAAGGAGGCTTTTGGGCCCCTGATGGTTGGGACCACACAATCAGAAGGTTGTGGGTTTGAAAGAGTTATGGAGCAGCAGAATCATTTTCAGATTAAAACACTTAAAAAACTAAGAATCAGCATCTACAAGGTTATTCTGACTAGTGTTTGAGTTTGGTCCCAGAGACACTAGATTCACTAATTATCCTTCAGGCAAAGTACCATCAATCACCTGCTCCCTGGGTGCCAGATGTTTGCTGCATGCTGCACATGGGTGTATGGGTAATTCATGGACAGTGAAGACAACATTTGGGATGGCTTTGGTCCCGGAGAGAAAGTGGGGTTCGGATCCCAGATTAGTAGGGTGCCCTGAGGTATCCTTGAGCAGGTACCCCGTCCATCACTGTTCCCTGGATACTGGCTGCATGGCAGCCCATTGTATGATTGTGTGTGATGGGTTAAATACAGTGAAGCATTATTTTGTGTAAGAAAAGATTGTTTATTTTGCTTTATATATCATAATAAATAGATTGTTGCCATTACATAACACACATATCTAATAAATGTGCTACATATCAGTGTGATAGATACTTTTTTTTCTCATATGGTTGATCCATCAGACTGTAGGAGGTTACTTGTTGCAGTTTTATTTCATCCCTCATTATCTGAGCAAACCACCCATGGCTCACATGGCAGCTCTGCAAAAACAGTGTCTCCCTGACCCCTGACACTGTAGCGCTGCAGCCATCTCTGTTAGCAATCAGTCCAAACACACCACCTGTTTCTCCCCTGCACACACACAGCAAGGCCGACCTCCCCTCCACATACTGAGCTGGCTAGGGACTTAGTGTGCACTCCATCTGGCGGAGCCATCCTCTAATGATTAACTCCCTGTTCCAGGTAGGCAGGAACCTCCATGAAAGCAGAAGGAAGTCCAAGGAAGGGACAGGAAGACTGTCTCTCGCTTAAATCAGTGAGAAACATAAGAGTTTGTCTGTAGATAAGAGCATTTACAGCTCTGGGCTCAGAACGTGGAGGTCAGATTGATCATATGGTGTCAGTGATCCATGAGTTTTAGCCTAAAATTGATCTTTACCCATTCTGGCCACTTTATTAGAAACCCCTCCCTTATAGCACCACCTGGCTGGTGGACCAGGCGTAGACTATGAATCCAGCTGCTCAGTATTAGTTGTCCTCAGTGAATGACACGAGACAGAATGCTTTGATAAGTAGCCAGTGAGATCACAAGGTGGAGTGTTTCAATAAGAAATTGGCAGTGAGGGGGCTAGTGAATGTTTCTCAATATAGTGGCCAGCAGGTAGCGCTTGGTGTTCTAATAGTGGCCAGTGGTGGACCTAGTCAGATGTTTCTAATAAGGTGGCCGATTCTAACGGAAGTGGAGATTCTAACAGAAGTACACTTTGTGTGTGTGTGTGTGTGTGTGTGTGTGTGTGTGTGTGTGTGTGTGTGTTATTGTCCTGGTCTTCTTTCTGCAGGTTCTACTGATGTCATGTCCTCATGTCCACGGAATCAGGCATCCAGTCACTGCAGCCCTACACATCATCATGGGTATGTGCTGTGTGTGTGTGTGTGTGTGTGTGTGAGTGTGTGTGTGTGTGTGTGTGTAAGAGAATGAGATTAAAGACACACTAACCCATAGGAACTGGGTGGGGGGGACTTAATGGAGCAAAAATATACTGTGTATTAATATGTAAATGATATTCCTATTTACTTTTCATTCCACTGAGTGTGAGTGTGCAGTGGCCATGCATTCATCTCTCCTCTCTCTCTCTCTCTCTCTGTGTTCTTCTTTATCCTCTTGCTTTCTTCTTGCTTTCTTTTCTCTCTTTCTCCCTTTTACTTAAATCTGATTCTCCCTTTCTTCAACCTTCTCTCATTTTCTCATTTTCTGCTCTTTCTTTTATTCCTTCTTTTGTTTCTTTCTTTGCCCTTTCTGAAGTCTCTCTCTCTCTCTCTCTCTCTCTCTCTCAGCTACTCTCATTTATCAGAATGGCAGTCTGTGTGGTCTCTATGATCTGCTGTTTCCCAATTTAGCGTTGGCAGGCTGCCTATAACAGCCCTGCAGACAGGAACTGTCCCAGGAGAGATTTAGGGGAGAGAGAGAGAGGATAGGCCTATGAATTTCATCACTCAAGCCAAATTCCCATCTCTAACATGCCAAAACGTCCACATAAAAAACAGCAGAACAGCAGTTTGCAAAAGTCTTTTGTTCAGTCACTCATTTCATCTCTAAATATGAGGCTTTGCTCTGGGGCCTGGCCACCCGCGTGTCCACCACACGCTGCAAGCACACAACTCCTCCACCGCCATCTTCAGCCTTTCCCTGTCCCCACTCACACTTGGGGCCTGGAGACAAGTTTGTTTTATGCCCATGCACTGAAAGCCAGGCAAGCCCCAGGTTACAGCCATTGTGTCTCATTACTGACTGGATGGCGTTTTTGTAACCTTCTGAAACTTACCAACATAGCAGCAGTGTCTAGGAAGAGGAACTCAATTGTGAGTGGAGTAAGGAAGATGTTCCTCCTGCACTCTCAATTTGCAGGTGATAACTATTTGCATTAAACTCTGCAGATTTAATACGCATATATATATATATAAATTTGCTGTATGAGTTAATCTTGAATAATATATATATATATAATTTTTGCTTCATTATATGATCTTTGGCAATATCGCGCTAGTCTCTTTGGGTAGGGGCTTGAGGCTGGCTATGCAAGAAGGCATGTGTGTGTGTGTGTGTGTGTGTGTGTGTGTGTGTGTTGTAAGTTTGAAAGGATGTATCTGGTCCATTTGTGTTGTCTTTGCAGTCTCTCCCAGGGCTTAGCATGACAGACAAGCCAGTTTGGCAACTTGTGGCAGGGGATCCCACACACACACACACACACACACACACACACACACACCTGACAGAGAACAACTATTTCTAAATCACCCAATTACAGTTCGGATCCTAATAATGGCAAGAGAATTAAAGAATAATCAGATTTCTGAATTAGTAAATGAATCTCTTTAGGGTCATTTGTGGGCTGTTTGTATTTCTTGAATCTCTTGACTTTAAATTATTCGTTGAGCATCAGTACTGTTCAGTGTTCGGTTCAGAATGTAATGTGTTGCCTAGATGCACTTTTTGTTATTACATTTGTTATTACGATATTGTACAGTATAATAACTTACAATGATATTAGACAGTAGGTGGCTATGTAATGAAACAGAGCTTACAGTTGATTCAAATTGCATATAAACCATGACAGAAATATAAAAGATGCAAAATGAGACAGACCCACCCACAAACAACAAATTCTACCTCGCGCTACTTGAGGTCAAATTGAAAGTAAATTTGCACTTTTGACTCCACTTTCTCCACTTGTTTGAATGGAGCTGCATAGATTGAATCAGTTTTATAGACTTGATTCAAGTTCTCAACAAATTTCTTTCAGATTCAAACAGAAAGAATCAGAGGAATCAGTATTCTGGATGTTCTCACTTGACATCAAATTCATGTTCTACAAACTGTTACAGAGGAACAATTCCTCTTTCATGACTAAATAAATAGATTTAATTCCACAAATGTTTTGTTTAATCTTGCAATGTATTTAATCTTACATAAACACAGTGCATATATTGCATCATGATAAATTTCAGTTTGTGATTAATCAACCTTGTGATCAATTCATTTGCAAATGAAATAACTTGAAATATTTGGATAATAAAACCAGTATTCATAAAGCAACTAAATAGATATGCTTCGTTCAAGTTAATATATTTCTGTCCTGTTCTTCCCACATGTCCTCATGTCGTTCTGCAGGAAGGAGCTTTATAGCTGGCCAGAGGGTGCTGGAGTGGCTGGGCAGATGAAAATGAACTCTGCTAGATCTTTCACTATTGGTCTAAATTCCTTTAACAATGCTGATCTCAGATTCAAATGCCAGCACTGATTAATTGGCTAGTCAATTTAATTAGTTCGTACAATTCCTTGATTGTGTCCTCACCCAAATCCTGAGTGCAAAGAAAGCATCTGATCGCTCACTACCACATGCGTGTTCTCTGTAGCGTTTGCACTCTAGAAATGCATTAGCTTAAACGAAGACACTTGTTATGACAGAGAAAAGTTCCTATTTTAGTAAATGTTAGAGAGGGAGCCATTATAGGCGACCCTCCTGTTTTCTCCCAGATGAGCCAATACATTTATGCTCTTAGAAGTAGCAGAAAGTAAAGAAAGTGACCCTTCTTGTCATTGTGAGTGCCACATTGCAGAGCGCTGAGATTACACTCTGCATTTACCCACACACACACAGCACTTGGCTATTAAGAAGTGCCCGAGGGCAATGACAGGGACGGTACCTTGCTCAAGGGTACCCCAGGGCAACCTACTGGTCTGGGATTCAAACCCACGATCTTGTGATCTGAAGGCTCTGCTCTTCGCTGGAGTCCCAGAGCCTCAATGAAACGACTTAGTTGGCACTTCAAACTAGTGGCTCGGTTTTTGGTCAAAGTCCGTGTGGAAAAGTGGTGTTTATTTATTTAAATTAATCTTTTACTTTTAAATTAATAAGCTGTTTATTCATGGCTCACATCATGGGACGGGCTTTAACAAATAAAGTTTATCTTCTGGGACAGCGTGCTGATTGCTCTGCTGTTGATGTTCCCCTTTTACTTCAGCGATGTAAATGCAGACGTCAGCTTTTTGGCGCTGGGCGTCCTCAGGCTTATCTCGCCTCATGGCCGCAGCAATTGGCTGAAGATTCAGATAGTTAACCCAGGACTGACCCTCCAGTCCGGCAGAAGATGTAGCCCATCATTAGCTCTTCCAGACTGAATCTCAACCATATGGTGGTTACAACTCCATCCCCTTTTGACCGGCCAGGCGGTAATGGTAGTAATGGTGAGCAGTGGGTGCTGGGTGTTCTTTTGTTAAAGCTAATTGAGACTGGCACTCACTCGCCAGTCTGGGCATCGCAGTGAGAGGAGACGTGTCCTCATAGCTAGTCGACTGATCACATCAGGGTTCGGATCTTTTATTATGGTTATAGTATGTACAACATAGATTTACATTAAATGAAATTAGTGCATCATGTTATTTGCACAACCATGACCTAAACCAGAAAATATCAGTTTTGCACAGACCACATTGTGTTTTATTATTTGATCTTTATTTGTTCTGCAAATAAACAAGAATTGTGCTTTCAAATGTAGCACATTTATATATATGATACTTGAATGAAAGATACATTAAAGTTCTATCAGCAGACTAGTGTTCAGGGTCCCAGGATCAAGAGACATGGCTTCAAATCTAAGACCATGCACAGTTGCCTGGTATCCTTCATGATGGCACATGTGGCGCTGTCCACCACTCACGCCAAGAGTCTGGGTTCGATTACCAGGCAGGACAGTCCCGGTCCTTTCTGTGTGGAGTAACATGTTTTCCCCATGTCTGTGTCTGTTTCCTCCAGGAGCTCCAGTTTCCTCCCACCGTCAAGACCTGCACATGAGGTGGACTGGAGATGCTAAATTGTCCTCAAGGTGTAGTGTTTGTTTGTGAGTGTGTGTGTGTGTGTGTGTGTGTGTGTGTGTGTGTGTGTGTAGACTGGAACCTGTCCAGGGTATGTCCCCCATTTTATTTCTTGACAGCTAGGATATACTAATCAGGACAAGTGGCTAGAAAATGAGTTGTTAAGTATTCTCAAATACACTTATGTTGTTTCCTTTTTCATTTTATAACAATTATATCATAAATATATGTTAAACTGTAAACTCTAAAAGAAAAATTTCGTGGATTAGATCATTTTGGCTGAGATTTGTATTTACATTTAGATTAAAAGTAGTAATCTTAAATAATTAATTATATTAAATGAATGCTTTATTAAATATATCATTATTGAGGTATCTGGGTGGAGTGAGAAAAGGCTTATGTCCACTTTTCTTTAACTTTGCCCCGTTGGGTTTCAGTTTAAGACAGCGGTGGTGTTGTTTGAGGCGAGGCCTCAGGATCGAAAGGATAGGGTTTGAATCCCAGATCAGCATGTTGCCCCACGGAGTTACCTTTAACAGGTACCGTCCCATCATGGCTCTAGGTGCTTTCAATAACGCTGCCCACACGCGGTGTGTGTGAGTCCAGAAAAGTAGGATGCATTTACGTTGTGTTTGTGTGCCGTGTTTCCAGAATGGTAGGAATAGTCACTTTCAATTTCACACTTCTCTGCTTGGTGAGTAGAAGCTTTACATGGGACAGTAAATCAGATACGTTTACATTTAACCCATTAAATTTATGGGATGCATTTCTTTTTTTTGCTTTGACACTTTTATCACTATGCCAGTATAAATAGATCTAGGCAATTCAGATTTAACAGTTTTAAGAACTAAAGATAAGCTGGTTGGAGCTAAATTGTCACCTCCACTCCAAAATGTCAGTAATGACCTGCAGCAAGGTAGAGATTTAATGACCTTTCTTGACTACTGCCATCTATAGGTGATATTTATAGTTTCTGAAAAATTTAAAAGAAATCACTTGAAAGCTGCATCCTGGTGTTAGCTGTATGTACACCTTTTGGGTTAGAAATCCAAAGATTTTGTCATTATCGTTAAAATAATCATTGTAACTGTTTAAAAAAATACAAAGTCTCAAAGGACTATATATATGTTTGTAACATCATATTGCACCCCTCATTTCTGTATACGTTGTAGCAACATGTGAGGACACATGTGTAACTCTTCAGCTTTAGAGTCAATATTCACTACCACCACCGTTATTCTTCCGCACAGCCTCAACTCTCTTAGAACAGCTCCTTTCTTTAAGTTGTTTAAGTTGGTGATGGTCTAGTGGTGGGTACTTGCCTATGGCTCTGTAGGCTCAAGGGTCCCGGTTGAATCCCCTCTCTGGCACTACCACTGGGTTCCTGAGCCCAAGACCCGCCAACCTGAAGTGTCTCGGGGACTGTCCCTGTAATCAGGACATGGGAGTCTCTCTGGGTAAGAGCGTCTGCTAAATGCCCTAAATGTAAATGTAAATGTCGATGTCTTCAGGATGTCTCCAGGCTTCTTGAAGAGAGTTTCAAGAAAGCTACACTTTGGACATGGCTTTGTCTTTTGTTCTCCTATTCTCTGTGGAGATGATCCACACTGCTTCTAAACTACTCAGGACAGAGACTGTGCTGAAAATGCAGAACTCAACCAACAACACTGTCCTTCAGGGAGATCTGGGAGAACTGCTCCAGGTACAGAGACTGGACTGAACATGAGATCTTGCTGTCCTTAGAGAGATCTGGAGAACTGTTCCTCAACAAGACATTAAAACACAAGAAGGTCTGGATCTTTGGAATTAAAATATGAAGAAATGAAGACAGACATTATGAGATAGATAGATAGATAGATAGATAGATGAATGGATAGATAGATAGATAGATAGATAGATAGATAGATAGATAGATAGATAGATAGATAGATAGATAGATAGATAGATGAAGACAGACAGACAGACTGAACACTGATAGATCAGTGAAGCTCTAGTAATGCAATTTGTGAAATTTCAAAAGTTGTCAACTGTACAATGCGTGACACAAAAAATGTTGTGTGTGTGTGTGTGAGTGTGTGTGTGTGAGTGTGTGTGTGTGTGTGTGTGTACAAACGTCATGCTTCTGTTGCTGGAAGGCATCAAGGGGCAGAACAAAACCTCGTCGAGCGGCACTATTGTACGAACTGGGACGTGATGCACACCATTCCACAGGGCAAAAGCTTAGAGCTTGTTCCTTTCTAATTAAAGCAATATTTCGCATGTGAATGGAGGCCAACTGGGCGGGATTTGGAGGGCTGATGAATTATTCATGGTAGAAGGGGAGAACCCGTATGGAGGAAAGAGGTCAGGCATGCCTGTGGCGGTGGGGATTGGGCCCGACTGCACACACATCGGTACACCAGATCTGCTCAGATATGTCGCCTCTGACACTTGATGGATCACACCACTGCCACAGATGTTCG
>CM029369.1:3177306-3179806 GCA_017165825.1 Hepsetus odoe
TTGATCTAAAGCTGCTCAAATCACTTACTTATCTTGAGTTTTAAAGTGAAAGTGACTATTTGTCATGGTGAAACAACACAGCACACAGTGAACCACAACAAAATGCATCCTCTGTATTTAACCCACACACACCGGCCAGCAGGGGGCAGCCATATCCCGCACCCGGGGAGCAGTGATGGGGACGGTAATTTGTTCATAGGAACCTCACGGCAGCCTACTCGTCTGGGAATAGAACTCACAACCTTCTGATCCTGGGGCCTTTTCTCCCTCAGCACTAGGACACTGAGTTAAAAACAACAGAAAAACTCTTTAGAAACCTGAATATTGAGCATATTTATAGAAACCTGCCGTGTAGGTTTCTTTTTTAGCCAATTTAACCTCTTAACACTAAGAAGGTGTACCAGGTACATGTTTGACTTACATGTTTGTACATGTTTGAAAAACTGCAGCCTACTGTACTACACAATGGTCGTCCGTAAACTTTTGGACATTTACTACCCCTAAACATTTAACCCTTTCAACTCAGTCAAGCACATCGAACCCTTTCATGTGTGGTATCCATCCGAAACCATGAGATCACTTTGTAGACAGTGTGTTTTGGGTTTTTGTGGAGCGTGGCGGTGCTCATTATCCCTGAGCACTTCCTGCACATCAACAGGCCGAAAGTAAAGCTCTGAGAGTAGGTCAGTGGATTTGTATCTCAGGTCTCGTTAGGTCTTTCTCCTGGATGCCTTTGGAGTCTGTGTGTGTGTCTGCGTGTGTGTTGTGTTGGGGTGAGGCCAAGTAATCCCTGGAGATTGGACCTAGTGCTTGGATCAGACGGCTCAGGTCAAACGCACCTAAGTGGGCTAATCACACCATAACCGGCAGCGAGGCTTAAGGTCGTAACAGATGTCCACCCACTATCCCTCACCCACCTCCTCACCTCCCACCCCGAACGGCTTTTACACTCCCAGGATTACAGGACGCCAGCGCCACCTCCAAGTAGCCCAGGCATGGAGACGTTCCTGAGAAACATCTCACTGATCTAGAAGCAAAACGGGCTCCAAAAGTCTGAAATCACACTGAAGATCTGAGATTTCTATCTATCTATCTATCTATCTATCTATCTATCTATCTATCTATCTATCTATCTATCTATCTATCTATCTATCTATCTATCTATCTGTCTATCTGTCTATCTGTCTGTCTGTCTATCTGTCTGTCTGCCTGCCTGTCTGTCTCTCTGTGTCTGTCTGTCTCTCTATCTATCTATCTATCTATCTATCTATCTATCTATCTATCTATCTATCTATCTATCTGTCTGTCTGCCTGCCTGCCTGCCTGTCTATCTGTCCTTCTGTCTGTCTGTCTATCTATCTATCTATCTATCTATCCCTTCATTCGTCCATCAGTTCCATCCAGGTTGTAATGAAAAATGTATAAAATATAAAGAAATTATGAATTTGGGATCTAGGCTCCAACATTTGTGATAACTAACTAATTAACTAACTAACTAACTGACTAACTTACTAAATCCATGCATTAATAAATGTTTAATGTTATGTATAAATAGTATAATAAACACTGTAAATATTTAATTCGATATTATATATTATACATTATAGGTTTGTGGACCCTATTGTAGTTTTGGAATTCCATTTAAAGTAAAGTCAAACACATGATTGAAGTCTTCAGTGTGGACAGAACAATCCTGGTTCCTCTTCAGCAAAAGCCTTGAGTTGGGCCTCGTGTTTAGGGTCCCATAATCAGAAGATCATCTGTTTAAAGACAAGGTGCCCATCACAGTTCCCCGGGTGCTGGACATGGCTGCCCGCTGCTACACTGAGAGTGCGGGTTAAAGGCCGAGGATGCGTTTCTTCCGTGTGCTGCATTTCACAATATCAAATAGTCTCTTTCACTTTCACTTTCCCCATCTTCAGGTGATTCATGAAGGAAGATGTTTCAACCAGGAGTCTAAATTCAGAGAAAAAATAAGTGTTTTACTGAATAGGGGTGAAGTGTCAGGGATGTAGGTGCTGGAGGTTTTCTTCTGGAGGTTCTTGTTTTGCTTTATTAATAATTGTGATCTAATTTTAATGGGAGACAATCGGGGAGCGTGGATTCACCCTGAAAACCAGGAGCAGACATCTCCAAGGACTGGTTTAACTGTAGATTTTTTTCTCAGGTTGAACAACGGCAGCATGGCACTCGTGTCTGTAGGCAACACTTCCAGGTCTGAGTTCATCAAGCACCTGAAGAGGTACAGCAGCTCGACCAATCAGGTACAAACCCCCCCCCCCCCCCCCCCACGCTAATGGAGTTAGCAACCTTTCCGGCTTAAGCAGAATTAGCATACTGTCAAGTCACATTAATCTCTGATTCCCGTAAAACACTTTTCAGGCTAAGAGCGATTAGCCTATTTCAGAGCCCGCCTCGCTTTTTTTTCTTCCTTCCTCAATCCAATCTGGTGTAGTTTACTAACCCACATTCTATAAATACACACAGGATGAGGGTACGA
>CM029369.1:3184806-3369261 GCA_017165825.1 Hepsetus odoe
TGTGTGTGAGACATTCTCTATCTCTCTTTCTTCTCACTCACACACTCCGGCGTGGTGGCCGTGCGCCAGGCACGAGTCAGTCTTGTCGTTCGGTCTGTTTTCACGGCAGCCAGCCAACACACACAGAAAACACACACTCCTTCCATCTGCTGTCCACACACACCATCTACTTTCAAATTCTCAATCACTGAACTCCAGAGAGAGAGAGAGAGAGAGAGAGAGAGAGAGAGAGAGGCCATATAGTGAAGAAAGAGAGATAGAGAGACAGAGAGAATGGCAAAAAAGATAAGGAATGAAAAGAAAGAATGAGAATAAGAGAAAAAGAAGAGAAGATGAAAGGAGGACTTTTTTTTCTGCTGAGCTTGAGTTTCGAGTGGTGTTTGTTTTCTCAGGCGGTGAGAAAAACATCAGCACAATCCCTCAGAAGTGTCTTCAGAAGTGTCTTCAGAAGTGTCTTCTCTTTTTAACAGCAGGCACTCTGTAGCGGGTGTGTGTAGATACAGCATACACACCTCCACACACACACACACACACACACACACACACACACTCACACACACACACACACTCACACACACGGGTTCAGTTCTTCCTCTCAAAGTGAGTCAAAGTGCATTTGGTTTGTTCCTGAAGTAAGAAGTGTCTCTGCAGAGCCACACTTCACTGAGCTCCTGCTTCTGCTACAGTTTTAGTCCAGCTCAGTTTCTTCCTGTAACTTCCTGAAAGCCTCAATACTGCACTCCTTTCTGGGGCTCTTTGTGGGAGAAGAAAAAAATTCCCACTGATTTTACGACACACTCTCGTATTTGGGGACGTAGTCCCAGCTTTCTCTCCGCAACTTGTCGTCTTTCATCCGCCGCTTGAAGAAACCAGCCTGAGGACGAGAGAGCAGAGAGAACGGTGGTAAAATAGACCATTGAATACACACACACACACACAGACACACACACACGCACACACACACACATGCACACACACACACACACACACACACTCAGTTAAAGCTAAATGCTTTAATAGTGTTTGAATTCTATTAATATGATATGAGCATCAGCAGTGGTCTAGTGTTTAGTGTTTAGCTCCTGGACCAATAGGTTATCCTGAGGTACCCTGGAGCAAGGTAGTGTCCCCATCACTGCTCCCTGGGTGCTGGATATGGTTGCACCTTGCTGGACGGTGTGTGTGTGTTAAATACAGAGAATGTATTTGGTTGTGGTTCATTGTGTGCTGTGCTCATAATAACGTACAGTCTCGCTTTCACTTTCACTTTCACTTCGGTTTGCACAAAAACAGGAATGTCTTTTACACTCTCAGTACATTCCTGTACTTTTTACTTTACACTATCAGTACATTCCTGTACTTTCAACTTTATACTGTCCGTACATTCCTGTACTACTTACTTTATACTCAGCACATTCCTGTACTTTTTATTTTATACTCTGATTACATTCTTGTACTTTTTACTTTATACTCTCAGTACATTCCTGTACTTTTAACTTTATACTCTCAGTACATTCCGGTATTTTTAACTTTATACTCTCAGCACATTCCTGTACTACTTACTTTATACTCGGCACATTCCTGTACTTTTTATTTTATACTCTGATTACATTCTTGTACTTTTTACTTTATACTCTCAGTACATTCCGGTACTTTTAACTTTATACTCTCAGTACATTCCTTTACTTTTTCCAATACATATTCTGAATACAATCCTGTACTTTTTACTTTATACTCTCAGTACATTCCTGTACTTTTTCTAATATATACTCTGAATACATTCCTGTATTTTTTAATGTATACTCTGATTACATTCTTGTACTTTTTACTTTATATGTATATATAGTAGTTTATGTGTGGAATGTTTCCAAATCTGACTGAATGTAAACATTAATTTTGGTCATATTTTAAGCTACTCACCCTCCAGAGGCAGACGACGAGCATGCCCAAAATAATCAGGCCAATGAGCAGACTGACCACGATGATGAAAATGCCTACATGTGGGTGTGGCTTGTGGTTGTAATAAGCCTCCAGGATCACCTATGACATCACAGAGGTCAAACGTTAGCAAAAATATAAGGATCTGAAAAAGAAATTTCAGTAGGCGTGTCCCAGTTCAGGAGTTGTGTCCTCACAGAGCCGTGACTAGATCATCACGTTTCAAAGACTCCTTATAACGTTCTACTCCTTAGTGTGCTCCCGTTAGGGGTCTTCACAGCAGATCATCCATCTCTGTTCTGTTTCCATTCCTCTCACATCCATAAACCTTCTCTTTGTCCTTCCAATCCTCCTCTTTTCTGGCAGCTCCATACTCAACATCCCTCTCCAGATTGTCTCTCCTCTGCACATGTCCAAAACAACGCAGTCTCGCTTCTCTGACTGTGTCTCCAAATTGTCCAACCCAAACTGTCCCGTTTCTAATCCTGTCCATCCTCGTCACTCCTATCGCAATTCTCAGCTACTCTGCCACCTCCCGGTCTGGCAACATGGAAACGCAGGATCCAACTGGTGCATCCTTTGCAGCCTATCCCAAGATGCATTGCGTGGCAGTGACCGTTGTATTTCTCATTGAAAAACACGAAAAATGTACAAACATAACAACCAATCGGTCTCCTTTTTTCGGTTTAACATAGTGTTAGTTGCTGTTTGTAGTCTTGGCACTAGCTGCAGCTGCAGAGGTTGCTAGGCAACAGGAGTGACACTTCCTCCATAGACTTTCTCATTTAACACCTAATCGACATCTCAGTCCGACCTATGTGTTCTTTGAAGCCCTCGCTCATGTGGGACATGTCCTCTGAAGGGTGCAGCCTCTGAACTGGGACACGCCCAGTGTGTGGGCAGAATGTTTTCTCTGCAGAGTCAAAGGTTTGGAAACCAGTCTGTTACTCACCAAAGCGCTGTTGCGGTCCTTTAGCAGAACGGTGTGCTTGTCCTTCACTGGTGAGGCGATGGAGATGATGCTGTTCATCTGCATTATTGCATGTCTCCCCTAAATATCCAGAACATGGAGGCATCAGTGAAGGATGTCAGTAATACAGATTTTAGGGGTGTTTATGTTCTAATACACAGGATGGATGTACTGTGTATTATTTTGGTTAAATCACGTACTCATCATCGATCAGATGCTGAGACAATAATGACATGCCAGTCTTTTTAAAATGATTTACCCATTAAATTGTAATCTGATGCCTCATATAGAAAACGAACATGTTTATTATAGCTGTAGAGCTTGTTTTTTGTTGTTTCGATTAGCATATGAAGCTCAACTCTGACCTAGGACTCTTAGAACCGACCCAACCTGCTGAGTTTTAAACCCAGCCCTGATGAGAACCCGATTATATAGGAAAGTGAAAGCGACAACCCTTGTGATTGCGAGGTCACAGCACAGCAAGCGTGAACCACAACGAAATTGGACCTCTGCTTTTAACCCATGCACACAAACACCGTGCAGCAGTGGGCAGCTATTGAAAGTGCCCGGGGAGCAGTGACGGGGACGGTACCTTGCTCAGGGGTACCTCAGGGCAACCTACTTGTGAGGGAATCGAACCCACAATCTTCTGATGCGGGGCAACTCCCTCACCACTAGGCCACCGCTGCCCACTTTAAAATATTCATTTTTCGTTAAGTTTATAACCGGAAGTGGGAGAATAAAATTGAAATATTGAGATATTGCATTTTTTGACACAAAATGTATTACTTTATCATCTGAATCTCATCTAAACAATTCTGCATCACAACCAAAATATTGCGACGGTATCGTCTTGTTCCACCTCTTTCACTCTTTTAACACCATTTTTAGGTTTCAAAGAAAATCTAGTACAGAAAAACCTCAAACAAACCCAGCCCTGACTCCCACCTGCTCAGGTAACGGACTTCTAGCTCTTTACAGCTTTTGTAAGAAACTTGATACTTTGTTGTGACTGTTGTTTTTTTCAGTGGCTGGTAGTTGTTGCTAGGTTGCGGACCAGAAAGGCAGAGTTATGCTTAAAGCGCGTCGTTCGGAGAGCTGTTATTGGAGATAACTCAGAACTGGCTCAGACCGGAATGTGGTGTAGATTTGAGTATTTAAATAAACTTATGAATATTAATTACATGTTAATGTGGATCTGTTGTGGTAAAAGGCTGAGTGAGGAGTTATATAGGCTTAAAAATCCCCCCTTTTTGCAAATTCTAACTCTTGACCTATTAGCTTTGTGCTGTGTACAGGATGTCAGCATGAATCTAGATCCATGATGTGCGCTGATGCTTATCATTAATAAAATGAGAAGAAAAGCTTAAAATAAAGGACATGCTGGTTTAATGCCCTATCAACTCTGGGGCCTAGTCCCTAACCACTAGCGTTGGCCTAGTGTATAGGGACCAGGCCCCAGGATTGGAAGGTGGCAGGTTTCCAAACCAACAGGTTGCCCTAGGCTACCCTTGTGCAAGTTACTGTCCCCATCACTGCTCCCCGAGCACAATTCATTATGATTCACTGTAGTCACTTTCACATGCAGGCTCATCCTTACAGGGCTGATCTGGAGAACTGCAGGGTTGAGCTCCACTTCCAGGTTAATGGTGACCTCTTTGCCAACGTCCAGGTTTCCGAAGCTGCACTCCAGGTTCAGGCAGGTATCGTCGTCACGGACACAGTACTGCAGGAGGACAGATCAGCTCTGTGTGAAGCAGCATTTCAGCCCAGGTTTGGATAAAACCCACATTTAAATCCCATCTGATCTACAGCTCTGAATGCAGGAAGTAAAGTCCATACTCTTAACACCTTAGAGAGGACGTCCTGCATCCTCTTGGACATCTCTGAAATGTGTAAAGGAGCTTTTTATTTTTTTACCATGATGCGTGTTGTGCTTTTTGAGAAGAAGAACACGAGCTCCTGGATAAATGAAGCCTTTTTCACGTTACAGTCGTCCTCCAGCCACAGACTGCTGTTCTTCACGTTGCACTGGCCCACAGTCGTCTGCAAAAAAGCAGGAAATGTTTCCTTTGAAATATCAACACTCTGGATTTATTTGTTTTAATATGGGATGTTATTCAAATTTTGATTTCATTTTGTAAGTTATACATTTTCTGAATGATATTTAACATTAAGTTTTCTGAAATATGAAAAAACTCTATTTCTTTAAAACAGTGAATAGTGGAAGGACTGGCAGAAATGCACTCTTACCCATTTTTTTAATTTTTATAATAATGACAACTATTAAAGACTTTAATAAAAGATAGAAAACACGATGCCACAATCGAATGCTGTGTAATGTAATTTCCTCACCTGTAAATCCGTAACACGGGTTAGTCTGTCCAGGTACGGAGACAAAATCTGAGGTATCTCGATTTTTACTTTTGCATCAAGAGCTTTACTGGGTCCGGCATTCAACACCTGGAGGCCACACAAATCACCATATAAGGAATTACATCATTTGCAATCATGTTTCATTTCATCTATTTGTCAAACATCCTAAAAACCAGAAAACTCTCCTTTCACTCCACTTTCTTTTTTCTGCACAAAAGAATGCTTGCTTGGGGCAGTTGTGGCCTATTGGTTAGAGGTTAGGTATCAGGATCTGACGGTCATAGGTTAAAATCCCAGGTCAGTAGGTGAAAATACATCCTTGATGCTTTAAAAAAAAGCTTTATATAAAGGACATGCTGACTAAATGTTGCCCAGAGGTAGCATTTACTAAGGTACCGTACCCATCACTGCTCCCCGAGGTGCTTGATATGGGTGCAGTAAAAGTGAAAGTGTCTATTTGAACACAGCACACATCGAACCACAACCAAATGCATCCCCTGAATTTAACCCACACACACCGTGCAGCAGTGGTTAGCCATTTCCAGCAGCCAGGGAGCAGTGATAGGGACGGTACCTTGCTTAAGAGTACCTCAGGGTAACCTGCTACTCCAGGATTCAAACCCATGACCTTCCGATCCTAGGACCTAGTGCCTAAGCACTAGACCACCACTGTAGAGAAAGCAGTTCATTATGGTTCACTGTGCTGTGTGTATAGTCACTTTCACCTTCACTTCATTAGCCAGACAAAGAACATGCTTACAAATGAACCACTTTAACCTTTTCACTGAATACATTTTTTTTTTTTCTGCACAGTTTAGTGTTTTTATCTCCGGCGACTTGTCTTCGGAGCAGTATTCTCTGGGACTACCTTAAATGTGTAGTTAAACTTCTCCGAGTAGCAGTCGATTGGCTCTGGTTTGTAGTCTCCAAACATGAACGACGTCGGAGTAACAGTTCTGCACATTAAAGAGAGAGAAAGAGAAAGAAAGTGCGTAAGCATGCGCAGTGCAGTCCTGTTCTTCATTACTGGGATATTTTACTTGGTGTTTATTTTTAGAGCACATAAACCTGTAATCAACTAAAGTTATAAAGGCTATTATATATCATTTATGCAAACACAACTAATCCAGTCTGACACAACTGTTCAAATATTTTTGGTGCAGCCAAGGTTTTACACTTAATTCCCTTAGTGTTGAACCCTACACTCATTTATTTAAGATTCAGGGTTCTTTATTTGTCATATAAAGTTAAACAAAGTCAACCTGTGTCTCTTAGTCACTCTCAAGACTGTGTGAAGACATGAAAGACAAAGGTGTCCTTTAGAAATAGAAATAAAGACAAGAAGAAACAATAAAATAAGATCCTCAAATAAAAAAAAAAGGACCCCGACCGTCCCGACTGGGAATCGAACCCAGGACCGTCCCACTATGAGACCCACACAAACCTTATTATCTAGAACTGTATATATATACTGAGAACCCTTATTCATAGTGTTTAGTTAAAAGTTTGAACATTTATTGTTAATCCACCGGGAGGCTTTAACCAATAAGGTGGGACACAATGTCCTGATAACTAAGGATTCTCTAAATCTCTCGTTAAAACATAGATTATGTCCACTTGTCCACCTCTACCAATTATACACAGCATCTGAATTTAAAAAGGCGGAGCCACACTCACCCGTGTACGTTCAGGTCCACTCCGTATCTCAGAGGCAGCGTCAGAGAGGCAGTGTTGTCATGAAGGAGGTCCAGGTTCTCAAAGTTCTCACTGAAATAAACACACTTTACTTCAAAAAACTGAAGGCAAGAAAAGAAACAGCATCTCGTTGCTTCATTAACAGGAAACGTGAAAGGGAAAAAACCACATGATCATTTTAGGCTGGAGAGGCTCAGATGATGGAAATGTTGACCCAATGTAACCAGGAATCTGGTAATAAATCACGTAAAAATATTTAAAAAAGTGGAGATACAAGTTCTTTTTTCAAGAGTTCCTTTCTTTTTCTCAACGACTGCATCCATGCATTCAGGATGTCCCAGAGGAACGGCTGATACATTGTTACATTTGAGAGAAAAAAAATTGAACTGAAACAATAACCAAAGCATTTCAATCCTATTAGTTGCCGAGAAGAATAAAAGGAGCCGACATCCTTCCTCAGCTCGTGACTCACTGTCCCGCCGCACCCGCCTATGAGTCGCCCTTAACAACGGCCAAAACACAAACGACCTCTCACATGAGCTCCCCGTGCCTGATGTCCAATTATGGTCAATTTGTGGATGATAGCAGTAGCAAGATGTCTCTCATAAAATAATTACATCTGGTCCAGACCCTCGACATTCCTTCCCATTAATTCACTGCTTAATCCCGACTCTTTACGGCTTTAAGGCCTTTAGAGATCAGCATGAAGGCGTTTAAAGAACAATGTGAGCACTACGTCCAACTGTCTGTACTAATTATATATTTAACAGAGGACAGGAAGACAAGGAGACAGATCATCTGTTGTGGTCACCCCTAACAAGGGCAGCCAAAAGAAGAAGAAGAAGACAAGGAAGCAAAAGTAACAGTAATAGTAGAAGAAGAAGAAGAAGTAGAGGAAGAAGGAAAAAGAAGAAGAAGAACAACAACAGAGAACAAGAAGACAGAAGAATGAAAAGAGTAAGAAGTAGAAGAAGAAAAAGGAGACACAGCAGTAGAAGAATTAGAAAAGAAGTAAAGGAAGAAGAACAAGAAGAAGAACAAGAAGAGAAGGTCAAGAAGAAGAAGAAGAAGAAGAAGAAGAAGAAGGAAAAAGAAGAGGAACAAGATGTAGAAGGAGTAGAAAAAGAAGTAGAGGAAGAAGGAAAAAGAAAGGAATAAGTAAAAGAAAAAGGAGTAGAAGAAGAAGAAAAAGACAAAGAACCAGAACAAGAAGAAGTAGAGGAAGAAGAAAAAAGAAAGGAATAAGTAAAAGAAAAATAGTAGACATAGCAGCAGCAGAAGAAGAAGAATAAGATGATGTATTTCTTCTTTTTCACTGGAGCTTCGAGACGAATGACGAACGTCATAAAAGTCTGAAAAAAGTAACAGTAAGCAGAAGAATAAGACCCAGAAGAAGAAGAAAAAGAAGAAGAAAAAGAAAAAGAAGCAGAAGAAGTAGTAGTAGTAGAAGAAGTATAGGAAGAAGAAAAAAGAAGAAGAATAAGAAGTAGAAGACAGCAGAAGAAGATGAGATGATGTAGAAGGTTTTCTTTTTCCTTGGAGCTTCAAGATGTATGAAGAACATCATAAACATCTGAAAAAAGTAGCATCATGTCTCTGTCCATGTTTATGTGTCCATATTTATAAGTATATGAATAAAAGAACATTGTACTGTTAGAGCAAAGGACGGTCACTTCGTGCAGTAACATCTAATTCACTGGTGGAGCACATGCTTCCATTACATCATCATAAGCCTCAAAGTAAACTGGACACTAAAGAAGCAGACCTTCGACCAGAACACATCTTGGTCGGATACATTTGGTCTAAATAATGTTTAGAGGGAGCTGCAAGGTGGTGGTAGTCTCGGGTTGGGATACTCAGCTCCAGACTTCAGCACCATTTAAGCTCCTGAGCGAGACTCTCAACCCCAAGCAACTCCAGGAGACTCTCCAGGTCAGCACATTTACATTTACATTTTCGGCATTTAGCAGATGCTCTTATCCAGAGCGACTTCCATCCCCTAATTACAGGGACAGTCCCCCCTGGAGCAACTCAGGGTTAAAGGTCTTGCTCAGGAACCCAATGGAGCTGGAACTCAGGGTTAAGGGTCTTGCTCAGGAACCCAATGGTGGCGATGCTAGAGATGGGATTTGAACCTGTGACCACTTGGTCCATAGATCCAAATCCTACCACTAGACCACCAGCATCAATGTTGTGCTGGATGTGAAGATCTGATAAAAGTAATGTTAGTAAGTGTACTTAGGAAGTGTTTCTTACCTTGTAGCGTTGACGCTAATCCCAATATCGCCGCTGCTGCTGCTCTGATTCACATCCATTAGGAAGCTGATGTTGAGCTGAAGAACAGAAACAGCCAATCAGTGACAAACGATCCATGATCACAGAAAGTTTCAAGATCACACAAAGATTGCTACCTTTGATAAGGAGGGAATGTACAAATTGCCCACACTGCAGTCCAGACCGATGGCCATCTTATTTTCCTCGACAATTTCACAGCTTACTTGTTTCTCCTCCTAAAATCACAGTCAGATCAAAGTAACAATAAAGCTCACGGTAACATTTACATTTACATTTACGGCATTTAGCAGACGCTCTTATCCAGAGCGACTTCCATGTCCTAATCACAGGGACAGTCCCCCTGGAGACACTCAGGGTTAAGGGTCTTGCTCAGGAACCCAGTGGTGGTAGTGCTAGAGGTGGGATTCAAACCTGGGACCTCTGGAACCATAGGCAAGTATCCTACCACTAGACCACCGCCACAACGGTGGCCACCGTAACAAAGTTACAAAGTTCACACCACGTCCATTAACCTCCTCTTTGGTCTTCCTCTTTTCCTCTTTCCTGGCAGCTCCATCTTCAACATCCTCCTCCTAATATAATCCTCGTCTCTCTTCTGGACAACAAACCAACGTGACCTTGCTTCTCTAACTTTTTTGGCTCCCAAACATCTAACCTGATCTGTCCCTCTTATATCCTCATTTCTAATCCTGTCCATCCTCGTCACACCCAACGAACATCTCAGTATTTTGACACCTTTGCTGTCTTTGGAGAAGAAATGAAAAGCTATACTTGTGTTAGAGACGTCTGGTTCCATTCACCACCACTGAGTAAAAACAATCTCACACCCAACCTGCCCTTTATTTACTGACCACTGAATGATGGGAAATTCTTTTAGTCCATTCATTCACAACAGAAGACTAAGAAGAGAATTTCTTATTCCATTTCTTATTCCTTCCATGCAAAAACAAGAAGAAGGAAAAGTGATAATGTACAGATCAAACATCAGGGCACTCACGGCGTCCAGCACTCTGATGAAGTGCAGGTTGTTGGGGAACCGGAGCTGCAGTTTAGGCAGAAGAGCGTCGTCCCCTGCGTTGACCAGCGTGGTGTTCAGCATGATGGTCTTCCCGTTCCCCAGAGCGAAGTAGGAGAAATTGTTGTGAGATCTGAGGAGGTCAACAACAAAACAGTCATTGCTCCATTACGCTGATGTCCATCTCTTCTTAGCATGTTTTTTTATGAATTCATTAACCCAGCAGTAGTCTAGTGTTTAGGCCACACGATCAGAAGGTCATGGGTTTGAGTCCCGGACCAGTAGGTTATCCTGAGGCATCCTTGAGCAAGGTACCGTCCCCATCACTGCTCTCTGAGTGCTGGAGGAATGGCTGCCCTCTGCTGCACGCAGTGGGTAAAATACTAGGTCACTTTTAATTTACTTATTTTAATAATTATAGTTAATATCTAGTAACTATCCTTCCTTTAATGGCTTATCCCAAACTGGAATGGGTCATCAAAGCGTTTATAGAGTGGACAGGTCCCCAGTCCATCGCAGGACAGACACAGAGACAAAGTCAAATCTGGCGTCTCCAGTCCAGCAGACGTGTCTTTGGATGGTGGGAGGACATCAGAAGCTCCCAGAGGAAACAAACAGACACGTCGTTGAGAACGAACTCCAAACAGAAAGAACCCGGACTGGGAACCTGACCCAGAACCTCCTCACCGCGAGGTGACGACTGCTGCACCCCCGTTCTGCCTTTTTAATTAAACGTAATTTTAATTTCAAAATTGCCTGGAAATAGACAATGCAAAAAAGTTTAAAAGTAAAAAAAGTCCTGTGTGAATCCAATCAGCAACGTTTAAACATCTTCAGCTGAAGAATTTAACTGTTGATCTCGTTCTGGAGGCCTCTAGAAGCCGTACGTGCATTTTATTTTTAAAACAGGATATTTTCATTCAAATGTTTAGGCGAAAATTTTTAATTATTTCATTTTTCATTAGTATTTTAAAAAAAGTCATTTTTTATAAGAATTTCCAGCATTTAGCAGGTGCTCGTGTCCTGATTACAGGGCCAGTACCACCTGGAGGAACATGGGGTTCAGGGTTCGGCTCAGGAACCCAATGATGGTAGTGCTGGAGGATGAGATTCGAGCCGGGGCCCTCCTGGACCATAGACGAGTATCTCACGTCTAGACCAGCACCACCCACAGTCCAGGCCTGAACTGCCAAAGCAGGCTGAAATTCCATTTCACAGATTCGTTTCCACAATATTAGCTGTGGTTATAAAGTGTCTTAAAACGGTAATAATTTAAAACCGGGGGTGAATTTTTAAGGGAAATTATTAGCTTTTAGTTTAAAGAGGTTCTGTGTGGTGTCGGGGGCTAAAATCAGCAGTGTGTGGAAAAACCCACACACTTCTGCTTTTAGTGGCTGCATTTAGCCGATTTGCATGCAGTGTTTATTTATTTGTTTATTTATTTGTTTATTTGTTTGTTTATTTTTTGAGAGGGGATTGAAGGACAGCAATAGGTCTGCAGTGTCTGACGAGGGAGAAGAGAAGAGATACTGCAGGCAGTGCCTGAAGTCTCAAACATACACACACACACACTTGCACACACACACACACAAACACACACACACACACACACACACACGCGCACACACACACACATACACACACACACACACACACAGGGTTCAGACCTGATATTTCTCTAAACTAGGCACCAGGTGTGCATCTGGGAGGGTGACAAGTCTCACTCCCCCATCACACACACACACACACACACACACTCCTGCCTTATGAATAATCAGATCATGCATTATCGCTGAGTAGAGAGTGAAAGAGGTCCATAAATTAGTTTGTGCAGAAACATGATCCAAAATGCTAATTTGGACACACACACACACACACACACACACACACACACACACACACACACACACACACACACACACACACACACACACACACAACTTTATTAAGCCAGCCTGAGAAATGCTCCGCATCAAATAACCCCTAGGTTGGTTCTGGCCGACTGTGTGAATTTAAAGGAAGGAGGGGAACCGGTGGTCCCGTCCCGCGTGTTCCCCGAGGGCGTGTTCAGGGTCAGGATGGGCGGAGTCACAAGAATACAGGCCTCATCTGAACCCAAGCTTATTATGTTTTACAGGAAGTATGCACACTGTTACTATATCAACTCTGGAGCTGTAGATTAAATGATTAGATCAAAGACTTGAAGAGTGAAAGTAAATGTTTGTCATTGTGAACACAGCACACAGTGAACCTCAACCAAACACATCCTCTGTATTTAACACACACACACACACCGTGCAGCAGGGGGCAGCCATATCCAGCTCCCGAGGAGCAGTAATGGGGACAGTACCTTGATCAAGGGTACCTCCTGATTCTGGGGCCTCGTCCTTGAACACTAGGCATTTGTATCCGCATTACAATAATTAAACCCTTTAATAAAGTTAGTAAATGTTTTATTTAAGCATTATTTAAACACACACTTTAGAAGTCATTCTTAAAACCAATAAAAACTGCAACAACTGTTAAAGTTCAGACATTGCTGGTTACTGACTCGCTGACACAGTTTCATTCCTCTCACCGTCATCAAATAAACAGTTGCGTGGCATCCTTTCATTCATGTGTTATAACTGCTCATTAATATGTTAAAGCGTTTATGTCTATTATAAAGCGTTAATAAACTCTTTATTATCCAGTTATATTATTAAATAGTAGCTATATTTTATTTTTTGATTTTCAAGATTATTACACATTACTGACATTCTTCAGAAATTGTTATTTCATTCCCTTTCACTCACTTTTAAGGTGTTAGTGGGACACAGATGTTCACGCACATCTGCAACGCATCCGCCCCACATTCATGTGGGAGGGGGGCAAATGTGAAAGAATGAGAAGTGATAGTTTCGAGCCAAAAATGTTCTTCAGGTCAGCAACTATAGTAGCAGTAGTAGTAGTAGTAGTAGCAGTAATAGCAGTAGTAGTAGCAGTAGTAGTAGTAGTAGTAGCAGTAGTAGTAGTAGTAGAAGTAGTAGTAGTGGTAGTAGTAGTTGTAGAAGTAGTAGCAGTAGTAGTAATAGCAGTAGCAGTAGCAGTAGTAGTAGTAGTAGCAGTAGTAGTAGTAGTAGCAGCAGTCATAGCAGTAGTAGTAGTAGCAGTAGTAGTAGCAGTAGTAGCAGTAGTAGTAGTAGTAGCAGCAGTCGTAGCAGTAGTAGTAGTAGTAGTAGTAGCAGTAGTAGTAGTAGTAGCAGTAGCAATAGCAGCAGCAGTAGTAGTAGTAGTAACAGTAGCAGTAGCAGTAGCAGCAGTAGTAGTAGTAGTTGTAGTAGTAGTAGTAGTAGTAGTAGTATTAATAACAGTAGTAGTAGTAGTAGAAGTAGTAGTAGTAGTAGCAGTAGCAGTAATAGTAGTAGCAGTAGTAGTAGCAGTAGCAGTAGAAGTAGTAGTAGTAGTAGTAGTAGTAGCAGTCATAGCAGTACCAGTAGAAGTAGTAGTAGTAGTAGTAGCAGTCATAGCAGTAGTAGCAGTAGCAGTAGCAGTAGTAGTATTAGTAAGAGTAGTAGTAGTAGCAGTCATAGCAGTAGTAGCAGTAGCAGTAGAAGTAGTAGTAGTAGCAATAGCAGCAGCAGTAGTAGTAGTAGTAACAGTAGCAGTAGCAGTAGCAGCAGTAGTAGTAGTAGTAGTAGTAGTAGTAGTAGTAGTAGTAGTAGCAGTAGTAGCAGTAGCAGTAGCAGTAGAAGTAGTAGTAGTAGTAGTAGTAGTAGTAGTAGTAGCAGTAGTAGCAGTAGCAGTAGAAGTAGTAGTAGTAGTAGTAGCAGTCATAGCAGTAGTAGCAGTAGCAGTAGCAGTAGTAGTATTAGTAGTAGTAGTATTAGCAGCAGAATTTATTTGAATTTATTTCACATTTTGTACACATTTGGTCCAGATTAGGTCCCAGATGTTTGCTCACATCTGGAACCGCTTTATGTTCATGCTTGTAGTGGGTTGGGTAGAAGACAAAAAAAAAGAAATGTAACTGTGTACGAATCCAGCAGTGCCGAAAATATCTTTCAGTGATTATAAAGGTTTAAATTTACGACACATCACTGATATTTCAGATCTGATTATCAGGAAAATGTGTGTAAACAACGTCATGCACTCCATGCTTCAAACGATTGCTCTCAAACTGTGCTGTCCATCCAGGAGGAGCACAGAGAACTCACTGCACCAGAATCTCTCCATCGTTTAGTCCACTGCACCACTCAGGAGCCCCTAATGAGCCTCTTTACAACCACAAGGCAGGAAACTTTCCCAAACTGTTTCCTCCATTACTGACAGTAAAGCAATGAACTCCAACCACTAAACTACACTTTTTGGTAAAGACTGAAATCATGACTGCAGAGGAGAGGAACAGGCAGAGTCAGACTCTGAGGGACATGTCTGGGGACGACAAGGTAAGCAGAACATCTGCAGACATCTGCAGCCAGAAGAGAAAGCAAAAGCACTCACTGTGGCAGAACCAGATGTGCAGAAATCTGAAGGTTCGTCGAGCAGTTTTCCCAGGCGCAGTATCTGGAAAACTGGGTCTGTGGAAAACAGGGACAGGATTATTTTCCCAGTTTGGAGTAATTCATCCCAGATTCTTAAATAAACACAAAAATTGTTCCTGAGGTTTACAAGTTTTTTATGCAAGAAATCCAAATGCATTTGCAAGCATATCACACATTTTTAAAATTAGTGATCCATCGGGTCAAAAACATGTGATCATAAATATGCAATCATGCTGAGACAACCTTAAAAAACGAATAAATATTACTAACTAAGAAACAATTGGTGAAATATTAATGAATAATCACATCATAATTCATCCGCTGTTATTTGAAATGATTCATTTACAGCAGGATTCAGTTTATCTAGGACAGTTTCCATTTCCACCAGAGGGGGGCGACAAAGCCAAAGGGCTTTTACAGGAAGTTTTAAAGCTTTAAAGTTAAAAAAAGGCCAACGTTCTCCTTATTTTTGCTGCATCGATAAAAAATAATAGAAATAATAATAATAAAAATAACTTTATCCACCAAATAAAATAAAATCTAATGCTAACACTGTCTTACAGCTAAGTTCTAGGTATTTATTGAGTTTTTGAAACTTTTTGGAGGCCCATAACCTGTCATGGGAACAGATCACTGAAATGTCTAACAGGTTCTAGATATTAAGCTGATAAGAACCCACTTATCAGTATGTTTATAATCATTTGGGCTGACAGGGTGTAAATTACACACGTTTACTGTAAGAGAGCGCGAGGACATTAAGTGAGGACTTCTCAGTCCTGGCTCCTCAGTGGAGGAACAAACGCCCCCTTGTGGTCAGAACTGCTGAATCCCTCAATGTCTTCATGCATCGGTTGAAGACTCACCTGCTCACAGAATTTTTTAGGGAATAATCTTCCCTATCAGTTCTACTCATTTACCGCTGCACTTTCTTCTCATCTTCTTCTTCTTCTTCTCATTTTATATATATAAAAAAAACACTATTGACACATAGTCGCAGGGGTAATGGGTTTGTTACTTGGTTGTAATAGTTAGCCAGCAGTTTTTGATCTTAGCTGGTCACTAGAATGAAGATCAAACATGGAGATAAAGCACTGGTGGTCAGATAAAGTGAAAGTGACTACTAGTCATTGTGACAGCGCTCTGGGAACTAAATCCAACTCCTGCATTTAACCCACACAACGTGGGCGACCATATCCAGCACCCGGGGAGCAGTGATGGTGATGGTACCTTGCTCAAGGGTACTTCAGGGCAGTCTACAGGTCTTGGATTGGAACCCACAACCTTCATCCCTAAACACTAGACCACCGCTGCCTCTTAAAATAGAGCTAAATGTGAGTTTCTTATCATTCTATTTAATTATCCGATTATGAGATTTTACTACATCCGTTCTCCGTCTGTTTCTAGAAAGTGTTCGGACAAAATAATCAAACTTTATTTGTAGCCACTTAATATATGAACCTTTTTGGGCATTTCAGTGAGGTTTTGGACCATCCTTAAATTTAAAATACCAGGTTCTTTACAGTTTGTACTCATTTAATATCTAGAACCTCTTTTTTCAGTCTTGGACCATCTTGATACTAGAATTTACTGCTACAATACTTCAAGACATATTCATAATCTTCCATTTGCCTCCATATAAAAGTTAGTTATTTAATTATATATCATTATATTATATATAATGTAAAAGATGTAGTATATATAAATATACTATAATAGTCAAACATTATGAGTACACTTTGGTTCCATGTTTCACACACGTCAGGCGTTCTAATGATGCTGCCCCAGTGAGGATTCGTGCAGAAGATCTGTGGCCAGGTCCTGAAGATTATTTCCTCAACTCGTGATGTAACGTGTCACTGAAACCTCCCCACCATCAGTGAGCCAGCAAGACGGACCAGTGCACCTCCAGTAATGGTGGACATACCTTGTTTCTTATGAGGTCAGTGTGTCCCTCCCTCTGCTGCAGGATGGGCCGGAGCGACGTGAAGCTCCTGGTGCTCCGTCGAACCACACTGTGGTCTCCCAGCTCATACTGCACCTCGAAATGGATCGGTGTGAAGATATCACGAACGTCTTTCTGAAATGGGAGGAAGAAATGTTATACGGCAGGTAGGAATCCACTTTCTTTCTTTCTTTCTTTCTAGTTCTTCTTTCTTTATGTGACGTGGAGAGATGGACTCGAGCTTTATTATGGTGGAGCTCAACAGAGGAGAAGAAAGGACGCTGGCCAATGAGATTGGAAGGATCGGAAGGTCCTGGGTTTGTATCCCGGACCAATAGCTGCCTTGAGTAAGGTACGGTCCCCATCACTGCTCCCCGGGTGCAGGATATGGCTGCCTCCTGCTAGACGGTGTGTGAGGGTTAAACACACGGGATGCACATTGATTCACAATGACAAATAGTCACTTCTACTTTCACTTTTTCATCTTTCTATTTCTTGTCTTTTTATTTCCTGTCTCTCCAGTGGCCGTGTGCCAATGACGACTGCCGAGCAGAGTGTGGACAGTCTGATGGCTGTCTCAGCTGGACGATGCCTTTTTTCTGTCCCCCCAGATGACTGACTTTGGCTGTGGACAGCACGTGTGACCCGGACACTATATCCTTCCTGAAACATCTGGACTGCGGCCATAACAGCTGTACCACACTGCAGACTCAGCTGGAGCTCCAGGGCCAAAAGCAAAGCTGGGACCCACCGCCATTTTTCTCAGGGAGGCTGAGGAAAGCTCTCTGCACATGTGTGACACACACACACACACACACACACACACCTAATGACAGAATTAACATCATCTTGCACAGAGCAGGTTTTGATCACTGATCACTGAAGAATTCTTCTTTCGGCTGCTCCCATTAGGAATCGCCCCAGCGGATCCGTTCCCATGTCTTCCTGTCCACTGCATCTTCCACATGTTCTCTCTCACCACTTCCATGAACGTCTCCTTTGTCCTTCCTGTTCTTCTCTTGCCTGGCAACTGCATCCTCCTCATCCTTCTCCCAATACACTCGTCCTTCCACCTGCGCATGTCCAAACCAGCTCAGTCTCGCCTCTTTGACTTCGTCTCCATATCGTCCAACCTGAGCTGTCTCTTCTACTCTAAAACCATAAAGGCTACACACCCCAAATTCACACTGGATTTAAATCACTCCACGGTTATTATTGGCAGACTGTAAAAAACTAAATACTGTAGATTCATACTGGATTAAAATCACTGCACGGTGATTATTTATCTCCAGATTGTAACAACTACAAACTGATTCACTCTGGATTCAAATCTTTCTATATTTATTATTGTCGGACTGTAAAGACCCCACATTGCAGATTCATACCGGAATAAAATAAGTTATTACTGTCATGCACTCACTGCTCACTGGAATAAAACATGGACTTTGTTGATATTCGCTTTGAATAAAAGGTCTGAGTGGAAATGCAGATGGGTAAACAGACGGGTCAACGCTTAGCAGAACAAAGGTCCCCCTGCCTTCGTCCCATAAGAAGGTGCAGGTTTTAGTGTAGAGTAACGGGGAAATGCAGCCAGACCACTTCCTCTTCATGCAGTCAGTGCAGCTACAGAGGAGCCAGATGTTTGGAGACATCGTTCTATAAATTGATCATGGGCGTTTTTCACACATTCTGGAAGCAGTATGTGAATCGTGACTGGGAACAAAGTAAGACTGATATGAGTAAACACAACACCAGATAGTAAACACACCACCTACATCAGCACACCACTGTCAGCATGTCTACATTTGTGTGTGTGTGTGTGTGTATGTGTGTATGATTGGTCAGAATATAGCACTGTTCAAAAGTCTTGAGCCTCATTTCTTCACATTTTGCTTCCAAAGTGAGATTTTCTTTTATATTTTATGTCTTGTCGAGGAGCAGTTCTCAGGATCTTCCTCCAGGACAGTGTTTTTGTTTCTCATTTTCAGTACAGTCTCTGTATCTAAGCAGTTTGAGAAACAGAAGCAGCGTGGGAACATCTCCAAAGAGAAACGAAAGGCAGCCACCGCCCAAACAAGAGCTTTGGGAACGTCCTTCAAGAAGCCTGAACTGTTCCTGATATGACTTAAAGAACAGAGCTGATCTAAGAGACTTAATGCTGTGCTGAAGAATACGGTGGTGGTAGTGAATTTTGACGGGTTAGAATGAAAGAAATAAAGGGTGCAGACTTCAGCACAGTGGCGTATAAAGTGTAAACCCACATACCCTGATGATAAGCTAACTTTATTTTGTGAATAAAATAATCTTTTTTTAATGTTTAAATAAGAGCCATTAATTCAGCTGCAATAAAATGGACACTACAAAAAGTATATACTCAAAAACCTAGCTAAAATTAAGTAATAAAATAAAAATTATTATTAAAAATGAAACAATGAAAAATTGAAAAAAAAATGTAGAAATAAGTCTTCCCCATTGTCTTCATTTTTTATGTTTTAATAGAATTTTTTCAAATAAAAGTGACCAAAACAGAAGCAGTAATAATATAATATAATATAATATTACACATCTTAGGAAGTTAGTAAGGTATTATACATAAAAACTAAAAGAAACCTTAAATGCAATGTTGATGAAATGTTGATTTGTCTCCTTTTCAAATTTAGGATGTTGCTTCAGATGCTTCAATGCAAACAATATTCAAAAATAACACCAATAAAGCAACAATATTGCAAAACTGGTGAAAATGTCTTGTTTGCCAAGTTCTGCTCATGATTTCCAGTTGCCCCCTATTTCTGTAACACATCCTACTGCGCATTTATTAAGCTTTAAAGACAGGGTACAGGCCTCCTCCTGTCCTGGGCTCCCTGTGACAGACAGTCCCACTTGTTTATGGGCGTCACCTCCACCACCAGCCGCTCACACTGCAGCAGCCACACACAGGCCTCCATTAATTACTGTGTAAAACAGCAGCAGCAGACGCTCCTGATTACAGAGAGTGAAACGGGAGTCCGGAGGGGCTTCAGGGAACACCTGGACCACTCACACATACACACACACACGCTGATACACACTCACACACACAATCTATCATCTCTCTGAGACGAGACGCTCGCACAGCGTGTTCATTAGTCTCTTTCACTGCAGCAGCTTCAAGCTTCATATCATTTTAAACTCGACTCATAAACAGTTTCGAGTTTCCACTCGCTGGAAGAACAAGACTGGTTCTGCCAAAAGAGCAGATTTTAAACCAGCCAGGAGTTTACTCTGGGATTTAAGTAGGTCAGTGAATCAAAAAGTGAACTTAAGTAAGGATTTGTATTAAGACTTCAGAATCAGAAGTGCACAAAAAAGGTCAGGTCAGGACAGGACAGGTGTAATGACTTCTACTCTCTCCCTCATTTTCTGAGCTGCTTGTCCTGAATAGAGTTGCGGGCAGTGATGGAGTCTATCTCGACAATTTAGCATCTCCGATCTACGTGATGTGCAGATCTTTGGATGGTGGAAAGTGAAAAAGTGAAAGTGACAACCCCTATCATTGTGAAACGCAGAACAGCACAACACAACAAAATTCAACCCCTGCGTTTCACCCACACACACACGTGCAGTAGAGGAAGCTATTGAAAGCACCCAGAGAGCAGTGACGGGGACGGTACATTGCTCAAGGGCACACAGTAAGGACCCGGAGTGTCCCAGCTGGGAATTGCACCCTGGACCTTCTCGCTGTGAAGACAAATATTCCCCTTTTGAATAGTGTTGTCATGGTGACTATCAGCAGAGGTTATTTACCGTCCAACAAAGCAATTTGTGGACGAGCTAGACCTTCTACTGTCTTCCTCTCAAGAAAACAGCTGTCCTCTACTCATCCTAGGTGATATGAATATCTACTAATGGCCGGGATGGGCGTCTCCAGTTCTGGATGGTTGTCTCCTCAAACACTCTGACTAAGCCAGGTGAACTGGACCAGATGTTTCTTTATCAAACTGTGGAGGACAGTGTGTGAAGAAAATGGAGTAAATCAAGCAAGAACAGACCTCGGTGACTATCAGTGTAAAAAAATTCACTTTTTTTTTTCAAATAACCCCTTCAGCCGTGGACACTGTGAAAAGGTTCACATCAACAATAGCAATAGAATTCTTGTAAAAAATTACTCTTTTTTCATTTGATTTTTGAAACATTGTCCACCATCTCTGCACCTGATCTGATGACTCGATCAAGAGTCGATTCTTTGATCCACTCAGGCACATCCCCTGCTGCAGGCTGAATCAAATCCAATTCACTCGTGCTGGCCTACAGAGTGATCCTGAATCTGCTCCCAGCTGTTTAAACTCCATCATTCAGGAGATTCCTTCAGACTTGAGACTCATAAGTGCAGGTTTGTAAAAAGAATTGAATTAGAAGACAAATCAGGACCTGAGGAAAGAACTGAAACAAGAGCTGATTCGGCCACTGAGAAAAGAATCGAATGAATCAGTTGAGAAGATGAATCAGAAGCTGAGTATGTGATCGATTAAGGAGATGAATGATGATTCGAGAAAGGAATTGAATCACAGAGCTTTGGTAAGGAATCGAATCAGATGAATTTTAAGAAATTAATTCAGATGAGAGATCATCTCAGGTATTTGGATCACAAGATGAACTCTGACTTTTGTACAAATGAACACGTTGGTGAATCAGGAGTCAAGTAAGCAACTGAATCGGAAAAAATGTCAGTCTTTGATATTGGAGTGAAACTGATCCAAAGCCTGAGTCATCAATCTTTATGTCTCGTGCTCAATTTTTCCGGCAACTCCCATCAAACACTGCCTGCACAGCAGATGCAGGAATTTTCCGTGAAGCACATTTTGCTGATCTTAGAGCTGCACTGAGGGTGAGGCACTTTTCATTATTAGCCTGGGACCTTTCTAAAGTAGGTTTGCACAACACATATTGTGTGTTGAAATGAACGAATAATAGCATTTCCAAAAAACAAAAGAACATATGTGATGCAATAACCACACAACCACAAGCCAGTAGAAAAGCGTCCACCTTGAAGAATATCTGCACACAGAATCTTATCTGCAAGCTCACAGTAATTTACAGAAACCAACCGCCTATTTGTGCTATAAAGCCAATTACACACAAAATATATGAATCCGATGAGCCATAATTCATCTAAATGTCAGTACTGATGTGGAATTATTCCTAATTAAGTCTGAAAAAATATGAATCCAAATTCATACAATTACTCTCCATCTCACTAGAAACAAGCACCATGTGTTTCCACTCATTGGCCACGTTGTTAGAAACAACAGAGTGAAGTGAAAGTGACTATTTGGCAGGAACACCTACTGGTCGGGGGCTCAAACCTAAAACCTTTCCGATCATCAGCCCTAATCACTAGGCCTCCACTGCACCTACATCTATGTGCTTCCACTTACTGGCCACTTTATAAGAAACACCAACCCAGCATTGAGCAGGCGCTTTTTCATTTTCATTTTCCTAATTACAGGAACAGGAGCAGCTTGAGGTTAAGGGTCTTGCTCAAGAACCCGGTGGAGTTAGGATTTGAACCAGTGACTTCTTGCCCCATGGTTAAGTATCCTCCCACTAGACCACCATATTACTGGACACATTATCAGAAACACCTCTTCATTAAAAGACACACAAGAAACACACACCTTGTGCTTCCATTACTGGCCATTTTAAAGTGAAAGTGACTACCCTTCAACCTCTGTGTTTCACCCATACACACGTTATAGTACCTTGCTCAAGGGTACCTCAGGGCAACCTATTGGTGAGGGAATCGAACCCACAATCTTCTGATCCGGGGCAACTTCCTAACCACTAGACCACCGCTGCCCCAAACCCACAACCTTAGGGAAAGAAAGTGAAAGTGAAAGTGACCAAACACAGCACAGCACTCGGTGAGCCACAACAAAATGATTCTCTGTATTTATCCCACACACACTGCACAGCAGGGGCAACCATATATCCAGCACCCAGGGAGCAGGGATGAGGACGGTACCTCATTCAAGGGTACTTCATGGCAGCTTACTGGTCCTACTATCCTACCACTAGACCACTACTCAGTGGCCACTTTATGAGAAACACCTACCATGTGTTTGGACTCTCGGGCCAGATTCTTCAAACATCACACCCCTCGGATTAATATTACTGGCCAATTTGGGAGACGCGCTTGATGCTTCCAATCATTGGTCACTTTATTAGAAATATTATTATTATTAACACAAGTGTTCATCATCTCCTCTGAACCCCATTTCTCACGTGTTCTGTTTACACGTCTGCACAGCCTCTGTTGATCAGATATTTTTTTTGTGGTCGGTTCTCATGCAGTGAAACTAATGTGGTTGAGGTCATGGGAATCTGCTGTTACAGGTACAGCAGTTTTGCAGCAGTTCTCACCCACGTCATTGACACTGTTAGTTTCAGGGTGGTCCAGCACCCAAAAATATCCACCATGAGAAGCTCTGTGGTGAGAAGGTCACTTCAGTGATGAAGGACTTGCAGGATGACTAATGCAAACTGTGCGTCAACAGATGAGCCACAAAGTCTTTCTCTCTTACCCTCATGAAGGCTTGATGCCTGCTGCAGGTCAGTTCTCCATGCTTGGCCTTCACGCGGCCTGCTGTGACATTGGACGTCCCATTACCGAGGAAATAGAATCGAGGTTGGAAGATGTCCTTGTGGCGATTGTCAGTAGAAAGGTTATACTTCAGTTCTGGGCAAGAAAGAGTGAAACATCAGAATGTGGACAAAAATAAGGAGTATAAACTAAGTGAAACAACCACTGTTCCAAATGAGTGGATAAGTCCAGGTCTGAAATTCAGTTTGGAATCCATTCTGAATAATTTCCCTGATTTCTTGGCTTTGTTAAATGGATAAGATGGAGGTCCTTCAGAGAGGGTGTGGTTTAAAAATACTGTGTTCTAGAGAAACCTAGATTTGTTAAGAGTGGCGGTGAATGAAACCAGATGTCTAACTCTAAAAGCTCCCTTGCAGGAAGTTAGAACATTTATGAAGATGCTTTCGTTCAGGTGCCATGTTTTACCATCATCACCAACCATTCAAACACGTAGCTTCACCGGTGGTTTAATTGTTGGGGACGTCTGGTTCCATTCACCCCACTGTAAAGATATTCACCTCTTTAAGTTTCTCTCCAACAAACAATTTCACGCTAAACTCTGAATGGTTTGTTAATCAATGGAATTCCAACTTTATAACTATTTTATAACCGTTTTTTATAACTGTGTTATAACACACAGTGGTGGTTTCTAATCCAGTGGATCAAATTAGGTACATCAGGGCGAAATAATCACATCAGTATATAGAAGACAGGCAGACTGATTCTAAACATACAATATGCAGAAAACATCTCTGTGAGAAAGAGACGTTCGCCTATAACTCGAAGCGTTCTAGCTTAGAAGATCTCAGCTTGTTTATCTCCAGCACTTTCACATTCACCCCAAAAACCAGTTTCTCCAACTGCAGGTGTGGTGGACACACAAGTTTCAGGACCCCAAAACTGGGCAAAATGACATTAACGGCAACACAAAGATACTTTTTACACATTAACCTCTAAACCAGACTTCTCAGATTAATGAAGGACTCGTGGCTGGGGGTGTAAGCCACATTTCCCTTTGTTTACCCAAAGAGAACTTGGCTATCTAGACCAGGCCTTGACACACGGGGGTCATTATAACGGCTGCAGCATTGGCAGGGATGTGGAGAGAAGATAAGGTGCCAGGGCTAATCTGGGGCTGTGCCTTGTTTCTCAGGGAAGCCTTGATAAGATAATTTCTTTTCATATACAGCAAGAAAACTGTCTCTTCTGGCCAACTTTGCTGCTCTCTTTCTCAGTCTCTATTAGTGGGAGTGCTTATTATTGCTGGTATTGAGAAAACCACACTTTATGCTCATTATTTCTCACTTGTAGCTCATTCAAAACAAGTGGAGAAATAGTCTGGAAAGGGCAGATTCTAAACTTTTAATATAGACCAATGTTTATGCTTATAAGTAAAGGAAGAGACGTTTTTTCTATTTAGATTTTATATCTTAATATTTAGAAACTAGATTTGGTTATGTGTGAATTATTTTGCTGAATAACCTCTCTTTACATTTTAAATAACCAGATGAACCAGCCTGTTGTTTTACAATGCAAATGTAAAAAAAAAAAAGAAAAGTAAATCTAAGGAATGTCCACACTTTAATTCCAAAATAAAAAAGTTCATTAGTTTCTGAGTAATGCGTATTTCATTGTAGTTAATTACTGTTAAGATGACAAATGTGTTGATTTTGATGGTGTTGATTGAAAAAAGATGGAATATGGTGGTTTATGAAGCTTTCTTCAGTGAACACCACTATACTCAAATAAACACCATCATTCTTTAGTGATCATAATCCAGCAAACACCACCGTACTCCATCAAACATGACCATTCATTACCAAACACCACCATTCTTTAACACCACGCTCCAAAAAAACAACCATGCTCCTACAAACATGACCGTACCTCAGCAAACACCACCCTACCCCAACACCATCATAGCTCAACAAACACCATCATACCTCAACAGACACCACCCTACTCCAACACCATCATCGCTCAACAAACACCACCCTACTCCAACACCATCATATCTCAACAAACACCATCATACCTCAACAACCACCCTACTCCAAAACCATCATCGCTCAACAAACACCATCATACCTCAACAGACACCACCCTACTCCAACACCACCATACCTCAACAGACACCACCCTACTCCAACACCACCATACCTCAACAGACACCACCCTACTCCAACACCACCATACCTCAACAAACACCACCCTACTCCAACACCACCATACCTCAACAAACACCACCCTACTCCAACACCACCATACCTCAACAAACACCATCATACCTCAGCAAACATCACCCTACTCCAACACCATCATATCTCAACAAACACCATCATACCTCAACAAACACCACCCTACTCCAACACCATCGTATCTCAACAAACACCACCCTACTCCAACACCATCATATCTCAACAAAAACCATCATACCGCAACAAACACCACCCTACTCCAACACATCATATCTCAACAAACACTATCATACCTCAACAAACACCATCATACTCCAACACATCATATCTCAACAAACACCATCATACCTCAACAAACACCACCCTACTCCAACACATCATATCTCAACAAACACCACCATACCTCAACAAACACCACCATACCTCAACAAACACCATCATACTCCAACACATCATATCTCAACAAACACCATCATACCTCAACAAACACCACCCTACTCCAACACCATCGTATCTCAACAAACACCACCCTACTCCAACACATCATATTTCAACAAACACCACCCTACTCCAACACCATCATCTCAAAAAACACCATCATACCTCAACAAACACCACCCTACTCCAATACCATCATACCTCAACACCACCTTACTCCAACACCACCATACCTCAACAAACACCACCATACCTCAACAAACACCATCATACCTCTGCAAGCACCATCATATCTCTGCAAGCACCATCATATCTCTGCAAACACCATCATATCTCAACAAACACCACCCTACTCCAACACCATCGTATCTCAACAAACACCATCATACCTCAGCAAACACCATCATACCTTAACAAACACCACCCTACTCCAACACCATCATACTACACCAAACACCACCATATTCTAACACCATCATAATTCACCAAGCACCATCATACCTCAGCAAATAGCACCATACTCCAATAAACACAAGCATTCTTTAATAGCCCAACCGTCCTTTAACTCCAACACCATCTTTCTCAAACAACACCACCATTTTCCTGCAACGCCTCTCATTCTCCATCAGACACCATCTTTCTCACCTAAACAGCATCATTGTCCATCAAACACCATCATCCTCCAATAAATTTCATCATTCTTCCTCAAACACCATTATCTATAAAATGCCATCATTCTCCATCAACCAGCATCATTCTTTAACAGTCTTATGCTCCAACAATCAATATAATTCTACAAAAGATAAAAACATTCTCCACCAAACACCACAATTATTTAGCAAACACCCTCATCAACATTCTCTACTGTAGGACAACATGATTGGAGAGGGATAATTCCATAAAAGTTTAAAGATTGGGAATGGATTGATTGAGAACATTATGAATGAAAAAAGAATGAAAATTTGGTTTGTTAGTGTTTGCCATTTTGAAGAGCATCTTTGTCACCTATTTGTCCAGGAATGTGTTTTCCCTGGACCTTAAAGCAGACGTTGACGTTCACACACACGGCAGGAAGGCCGTTCTCAGAGCAGGAGGCCACCGAACGGTTCACACTGAGCGGCAGCACCATGGACGCCTCCACCATCACCACTGGACGAGTCCTGGAGAGCCCAGATTGAACTTCATTAATACCAACCATTACTTTTAGGGTTATAAACAACCTGGAAACTTTCAGAGACATCTTGTGTATTTGATTTTATCTTGTACATTGTTTTTATCTTCAGCATTCAGCAGCTTCATCTTCATCAAAGTGTCCTCCTTGGTGTGAAGAGCAGATTTTTAAAAAACGATCAGCGTTTCAAACTGTTTTAACTGAAACTCTTCTGGCCTCAAGGTGGTCTATCACCTGAAAAGGTGCTTAAAAAAACATAAATATGTGGCCTGTCTAAAAGTCCACACAATTTATAATTGTATATATATATATTTATTTTATGTAGATATATTTAAGCATTATATATTCTGTTTATTTTAATTTTAAACATAATATAATGTACAATTTGTTTTATCATGTAATTCAATTATATTTTATATTTTCATATGTTATAAGCTATAAAATAAGCACATAAAAATAAAAAGTTTTAATTTTAAGAATGTAGCGGACCTGTATTTTTTCCTCTTAGAAAATTCGGAATGTTCTAACATTTTGTGCACGACTGTAATTTCAAAACACATTAAGGCATTCAAACTGCAGGTTTTATAGCTGATTGTAATAAACATCATGAACTACCAGATAAATCCATGAGTTGCCCTTACCGAAGCACCACAGCAGAATCAGACAGAAAAGCTCCCACTGCCACGTCTGCAAAAAATGAAATTCGATTGAAAACAGTGACTGGGGGGAGCAGTAATGGGGACAGTACCTTTAAGGTTAACTCAGAGCAAGCTACAGCTCCATGATTTAAACCTACAAATGGCAGATTTATATTAAATGTCATGCATTAGAATCATTATATATATATATATATATATGCACATCAGAAACAAATAGAAAATAGAAAAAAATGCTTTTTCAGAAAACAGTAATTATTTATTTAATATATATTTTAATATATTAATTATTATATATTAATACAATATATTTTATTATATTATATTTTTATATATTAAAATATATTTTAATATATTTTAATATTATTAATATATTAATTAATTATTATTTTTATTATTAATTATTATTTAATTAATATATATATATATATATTTTTTTTTTATAAATAGTTACTGTTTTCTGAAAAAGCATTTTTTTCTATTTTCTATTTGTTTCTTGTATCACAGATTTTCAAACCCAACATACACATCCCAACTCAACTCAAAATACACATATTAAATGACATTTTAAAAAAATGGAAATTTAAAAGAATAAATCAACACATTTTACTCAAATTTTGTTCCTTGATCAGCAAAAATGTTCAGCCAATCCAGAAATCCCACAAAATAATCTAATACTGTTAAACATGGTGGCGGTAGAGTAACAGTGTCAGACCTCTGTTTAAAGATCTGGATAATTTACTATGATAAATGGACCAACGCATTTAATTGTGCTTCTCTGAGTGCTGTTTCTTCACAATGGCAAACAGTAACTTTCACTTGACGTCTACTGTCAACCAGAAAATCCTGGAGAGACACGTCCAGTTATCTATCCATAAAACTCAAGATCCAGTGGATTAATCACAACACAAAAGAAAATTCACCTCGGAATTATTTTTTTTTTTTTAAAAAGGAAATTTTTTTAAAAAGAAAATATTTTTGAGTGGCTCAATCAAAATCCTGACCTTCATGCCACTGAGACACTGGAGCAGGACCTTAAATGATTCATTATCTTTCATCATTTAGTCTGACAAAAAAGAGGAAATGTTTGCTCAAAGCACTGACATAACACAAAGGGATCTGCAACACTGTATATTAAAGCACCTTAAAGATGAAAACAGAAACATGGAACAAAAAGTAACAGATTAGTGAAAGTGACTATTTGTCACTGTGAAGCACAGCACACAGTGAACCACAACGAAATGCAGCCTCTGCATTTTACCCACACACACCATCCAGCAGGGCGCAGCTATTTAAAGCATCAGGGGGACCAGTGACGGGGACGGTAACTTGCTCAAGAATACCTCAGCGCAACCTACTGGTCTGGGATTCGAGCCCACAACCTTCTGATCTTGAGGCCTAGTCCCTAAACTCTAGACCACCGCTGCCACAAAATTAAAAAAATTACATTTAAATTTAAGTAAAAAAAAAAATCTAATTTATAACAGGACGATTCCATCTGCTCTTTAAAATCCACCCTTGGCTAAACAGCTCATATAAACAGCTGATGTTTTACTGAAAGTCTTTCTTGTTTTCGTGTGGAAGCAGGTGCTCAGTGTCGAGTTTACAGATGCGACAGGAAATCCTGTTGATGCTCAAAGCTGCACACAGTGATCTGAGCTCAGGGGCCACGGTCTGCAGCGAAGGACCGACTGATGACTCATATATAACCGCCGGCAGCAGCACTGTGTGCTGAAATCTGAAGTTAAGGGAATGCAAAGTTCTGCTTTACTGCATCGAAGCAAATATTAGGGCCATGCATAGCAATGGAGTCGAGGCATTACCTGGGTAACTGTTGCCGTCAACATCGATGCCTCCAGAAATGGACTGGCCGAACATGCTGAGGCTGCTGCCTAACATTGAGCCTGTGATCCTCTGCACACCCACACACACACACACACACACACACACACACACACACACACACACACCCTCTATAAGGCATAATGAAAACCCTTTGCTCTCAAATTCCCCTTTTGTGTGTGTGTGTGTGTGTGTGTGTGTGTGTTAAAATATTTCATTTATATTTATTTAATTTATCAGGTGTTTATATTTTAATGCCCTTGATTTGAAGTCTTAAATGTATTTGTGTGAATGTATTTGTTGTTGTTTGCTTTAGGAGTGGGTTGATGAAGATTTAGGGTTTAGGTTTAAGGTTTGGGGATCAGTTTTACCTAACCCCTGAACCTTGACCAACATGGTTTCAGTTTTAGGATCAGGCTCAGAAAATCATTCTGAGATTCTGAGGGAAACTGCTTAGGCTTTGAGGTTAAAGTTTAGGGTTTATAATTTAGGTTTTAAGATGAGGTTAGCGTTTTCCCTTTTTTTAGGTTTTGGGTTGAGGTTAAGGTTTAGGGTTTAGGTTTTGGGTTAAGGTTAAGGTTACGTGTACATTTTCAAGGTTTAGATTTTAGGTTGAGACTAAGAGTTAGGTTTTATGATTTAGGTTATGAGTTTATGGTTTAGATTTTTGGTAAAGGTTTAAGATTAGGCTTTAAGTGAAGGTAAGGGTTAAAGGTTTAGGGATTTAGTTAAGGTTAAGTGTAACATTTCAAGGTTTAGGGTGAGCTGAAGTAAAGGGTTAGGTTTTATGGCTAAGGTTTTCAATTGAGACTAAGGTAAGGGTTTAAGGTTTAGTGTTTAAAGTGAGATTAAGATTTGGGGTTTATTGTTTGAGGGACTATCATTATTGTTTAGTTTTGGGTAATAGTTCAAAAGTTAGGATTTAAGTTAAGGTTAAGATAAAATTTTATATTTGGGTTTGGTTTCAGGTTAAGGTTTATATTTTAAATTGAAGCTAATGTGAGGGTTTAAGATTTAGGGCTTAAATTGAGATTAAGATTTGGGGTTAAATTAGATTTAGATTTTGGGGAACAGTTCAAAAATTAGGTTTAAATTAAGGTTAGAGTAAAATTTTAAGGTTTTGGTTTTGGGTTGAAGTTAAGGTTTAGGTGTTGTTTGAGGCTAAGGGAAGAGTTTAAGGTTTAGGGTTTAAATTAAGGATAAGCATAAGGTTTCAAAGTTAAAGTTTTGGGTTTAGTTTTTAAACTGAGGCTAAGATAAGGGTTTAAATTGAGATTAAGTGCAAAGTAAGGCTTTAAATTAGGTTTAGGGTAGAGATTTTAGACTGAGGTTAAGTTTTAGGTTTTAAGCTGAGGCTAAGGGAAGAGTTTAAGGGTTTAGGTTGAGACTAGGTTTGTATAACTATTGTATTTACATCTGGAACCTTTGCAGAACTTTTGGAAATGGGTTTGAAGTAAATATCAGATTAGATCAGAGTCGGAGGGAACCAGACAGTCCAGGATATCGCAGCAACTTGACCGGACATGCTTTCTTTTGTCCACATCCACAAACAGGCAGAGTGCGAGAGGGAGGAACAATGGGACAGCTGGGACAGGATGGAGTGGTCCAGTGGTGTGAGGGTGCTGGGATGTGGAGGAAACGGAGGAACGAGAGCGGGAAAGAGCGAGGGCTGACCTCCCTCCTCCACCCCTCAGCCTACAGGACTGATGTAAACAGCAGACGATGGGCGTACCTGAGAGAAACTCGATGCTATTCCACTCTTCCTCCCATTGTAGATGTAAACAGCTCCTCGTAGGTCGTCCTCCTGAGGAGCTCCGATGGCGACGTCTGAAACACAGTGCAACAGACCAACAGCTTCAAAAAACCCACACTGCACACGTCTGAAGGGCTCCAGTCAACATGAATCAATCACAGAGCACCTTCCTACTGGACCAAGATGTCCAGGATGGTGCTTTCTCTCCCAAGGGACATAAAAAGTTGGAGTAGAACTTCTAGTCCAGTTTTTCATTTTTTTCATCGTTACACCCCATTCAGCATGCTGTGCTCTTGCTACATTAAAACATTAACATTGTCAGAATTCAAGCACTCTTTTGATTCATTTACAAAATGTGCCGAATTTTAAACGTGCAACTTTGCTTTTCCAATTTCCATGAGAAAAATGAATGATGTCATCAAAAGTCATCCATCCTTAGAGGACAAATTCGAGAATGTGTAATATTCCGTCGTCATGCTGAAATCTCCTGTCTTTACAATACCAACTACATCTTCATCTGTAAAAAATTGAACTCAGTCTGTCTGCATTAGCTCTACTGAGCAATTTAACTTTCATTTCTAGAGGTCTAAGTGCAGTGAAATTTAAAGCCAGGCATTTTAAAGGGCTCGTGTCTTTTTTTTTTTTTGCATTTTGTTACTTTATGTATTAAATAATGAGCAAAGTGCAACTTCACTTTATCTTTTACACTGAATAATACTTGACATGAACTTTGTCACTGTTCTGTTAAACTGAATATATGTTAAAAGGCTCTGTTCTGATTGGCTGCTCTGCATTGCACCTCATTTACATTTAGGGCATTTAGCAGACGCTCTTTTCCAGAGTAACTTCCATGTCCTAATTCCAGGGACAGTCCCCCTGGAGACACCCCTGGAGTTTGTGTGACCTCACAAACAATGATGATTTTGGAACAAGCCAGGAATGAATGGGATGAAATGAAGAACGAACAGCATGTTTGAATCTTGAACTGAATTTATATCCTTCACGATGAAAAAAAAAAGTAAGCGAGACCTGCTTTTCCTTTACATGGGCTCTTTAATGAAATTAGCCTAGTGTAACCTAAACGTCAAGCACTCTTTTCCTTAGACGCTTGTCTTGGGGGGAGGGGGCGTGCAGGTCTTTGGATGGTGGGAGGAAACCAACATAGGGAGAACAAATTCAGGAAGTTTGTCCCAGCTGGGAATCAAACCCAGGAGCTTCTGTGAGGTGACAGCACCACACAGCAGCACCGTGCTACCTTGTATCAAACACGGGTTTGAAAAAGCCAAATATAAACACCCCTCTGAAGTCGATCAGGCCATAACAAAGGAACTGCACGGTGGTGAAAAAGGAGTGTAAAGAGGTCTGCAGGAAAAAGACAGCTTCTAACGATAAACCACCCAGAAATTGTCAGTTAAAGCCACAGCTGGGCCCCAGTGTGTGTGTGTGTGTGTGTGTGTGTGTGGCTGTGTGTGTGTGTGTGTGTGTGTGTGTGTGTGTGTGTGTGTGTGTGTGTGTGTGTGTGTGTGTGTGGGTGGTACTGTGCCATTTCATATCACCACGCTGCTCTCACTTAACCACTCCCTGTCAGAACACACACACACACACACACTGTTCTCTGAACCCTACACACACTTCCCTCTCTCGAGGACACACACTGCGCATCACTGCTCAGTGAAACAGATATTAGTAGAGTCTTTAAGCGAGGAATAGTTCAGCAAAATATTTTAAAGGAAACTTCCTCCAAAACTGACATTTGCTGGTTTTGAAATGTGTTTTGTTTAAATATAATAAAGACATATAAAATATATATTTAAGCCACCTAAAAAATAAACTCATCTTTTAAACTGACCCTTAAAATAAGATCATCAGAGTATCTTTTTAGATTAGTTTAATTCAGTGCTTTAAGGTCTAGTGGCTTGTGATGTCATGACTGGGGACACCCTGCTCGGTGTCTTACTGCCAGATGTCCCTTGTTAGACTAAAGGTATTTGTCTCTGTCAGTGCTGTCGGTCATTAATTGCCTTGTTTGTCCCTTGGTGTCTTTATAAGCGCTGGTTTTTGTGTTTTTGGTTTGTGCGATGTGTTTGTTTATTGATCAGAAGGTCATGTGTTTGATTCCCAGACCACTAGGTTGCCCAGAGGTACCCTTGAGCAAGGTATCGTCACAATCACCGCTCCCCGGGGGCTGGCTGTCCACTGCTGCATGGTGTGTGTGGGTTCAATACATAGAATGTATTTCGTTGTGGTTCAAAGTGTGCTGTGGTTTGCAATTTTAGTCACTTTCACTTCATTTATAAAACTTCACTTAAAAATGTCCTACCTCATCTACCACAATGTGACCAGAGGACAGACCTCCTTCCTTTCCCTCAGTCACTCTACACTATCTGAGCATCTGTTTGCCGACAAAAAAGAATTTGAAGTTGTTTCATAAACATCTGATCTTGGAGGACGCCCACGCTTATCTTCACCCTGACTTCACCCTAACACCCTATTTATGGCATTTAGCCGAGGTGCTTATCCAGAGCAACGTACGTTTCTTAACTACAGGGACAGTCCACCTGGAGATGCTCAGGGTTAAGGGTTTTGCTCAGGAACCCAGTGGTGCTAGTGCTGGGCGTGGGATTTGAACCTGTGACCTTTTGGTCTGTAGGCAAGTATGCATGTATCTAATGACTAGATTTTAGATTTTTCTAATAAGGAATGAGCCAGATTCTTCGAACGTGCCCAAACTGATGAATTTACCTGGATAGCCGTCGTTGTCGATGTCTCCGAGATCAGTGATGGTCTCCCCGAATCGAGCTGCGTACGAATCGCTTCCCACCAGCACAAATTCTGCCTCCTTCATGTTTGCCTGGGAAGGAAAACACACCATGTCAGTCTTTTCCTCCCTGCAGGTGCGACTAATTGATCTGTGACCGATCCCAACATAAAGATAAAATCTAATTAGTCATCAGCCTGTTAATGACTTAAGCTGTTCGTGTCGCACAGAGTTCTGTGTCGAACTAATGGAGGAGTGCAGCACATCTCCACGGCTTCAGCAGAACAAGATTCACACTCGTTTGCCTGTCCTTCTTCCCTCACCGGGTAAAAGAATGACAAAACGATAAAAAAGGCTTTGTTTCCTGTGTGTTCCCTCAACCTTTGGCCATCAGTGGTGGGTTTCTTGCGTATCAAGACCATCAATCAACTCTAATGAGATTTTTGATTGATCTTCAAACAACTGGTTAGAAACCATTGACCTTTGTAGATGTGGGGACAGTACTACATCAAAAACAGACCCACAGCAAACAAATTTGGATAGAGCAGCGGTGGCCAAGTGGTTAGGGAGCTTGCCCTGAGCAAGGTACTGTCCTCGTCACTGCTGCCTGGGCTGTGTATGGGTTAAATGCAGAGATTCGGGGCAGCGGTGGATTAGTTGTTGGGGAGTTGGCCCCAGATTGGAAGATTGTGGGTTTGGTTCCCTTTCCAGTAGGTTGCCCTGAGGTACCCTTGAGCAAGGTACCGGCCCTTTCTCTGTACGTGTGTGTATGGGTGAAACGCTGAGGCTGAATTTCGTTGTGTTGTGCTGCATGTCACAATGACGGTGGTTGTCACTTTCACTTAAAGATCCTTTAAAACTTCAAAATACATATGTTAACGATGGCATGATGCCATGAACTAATTATTTTTTTTAACCCAGCATCAATGTCACTGGAAAAGCAACCTCGCCACAGTGTGTAGAGCAGGGAGCTAGGCTACATTTACTCTTATCGGTCCTCCGCAACCTGAAGATCATCTTTATCCACCTTTTAATAAACGGCAGGAAGCAGGCGCTCCTACAAATTGTGCAAGCTTTGGCATCAGGTGCCCACAAAGACTCAAACAAGCTGACAATCACACACAGGCTACTCCTTGTATTTCTCACACAGAGGAACCCACTTCCTTTAACGCTTAGTCAACCATGTGTTAGCAGATGGTTAGATCATGGCCAAAAGCTGAGTATCCCACCACTAGACCGACCAACGCCCAGAAGGACATAAATGTCCTTTACTTGGATAATGCTAGTTAGAAACAACCCAGATCTGACGGCGTAAGTAAAGGGGGTCTGATTTCAACTAAAAATGGAAAGGAAATAATCAAATCTGATTCGGTATCGAATCAAAAACGCTGAGTTTTTATTAGCTATGTGTTTTTCTTTCTTTTGGAGTTTGAGAGAAGATGGAGCATGAAGTGAAGCTCTCTCACTCCTTTTCTGAGCTGCTCATGAAGAGGCAGAAGGTGGGGACACCCTGGACAGGTCGCCAGTCCATCAGAGGACAGACACACTCGCAAACACTCACTTCTAGTGGACACTTTTCATCTCCAATCCACCTGATGTTCAGGTCTTTGGATGGTGGGAGAAAACTCCCGTAGGAAACACAAAGACTTGGGGAAAACATGTCCACTACACACAGAAATGAACTGGACTGTCCCGCTTGGAAACCCCAGGACCTTCTCAATGTGAGGCAACAACGCTACCCTCCATGCTGCCTCTAACTTTAAAGCTGAGCAGATGATACAGATAAAAGATCAGATTTTAATCAAACACAGAAGCTTTCATGCTTCAATTCTGGAGTATAAACATTCAAATCATCTCTAATGCCAATGCAACTGGGACATTTTGGACAATAATTTCCAGAGGCCCATTTATCACATAGTCAAACTCAATGGTGTAAAAATAGCATGAAGGTTTGGGAAGGAGCTGCTGCTGCTGGAGGTGGTTAATATTTGACATTAGAGTCTGGGAATCATGAGTGTGTTCTGTTAGAACAACCTTGAATGTTGATTATTCAGGCCTTTGTGAATAAATGCAGCTGCGATCTAGCATTAAGGTACTAAGCCCAGGATCGGAAGGTCATGGGTTTGAGTCCCAGACCAGTAAGTTGCTCTGAGGTACCCTTGAGCAAGGTACCGTTCCCAACACTGCTCCTGGGTGCTGGATTAGGCTGCACCTTGCCGCATGGTGTGTGCTTGTGTTAAATACGGAGAAGCCTTTTGTTGTGGTTCACCGGGTGCTGTGTTCACAATGACTGGCAGTCACTTTCACTTTCACTTTGGTTCTATCCAAAGCCTTCTGTGGAGACACTGTGTTTATATAGTAATATCTGATCATCTGATCTGAAAACAGTTCAAATCAGTGATCACAGGAGGGTGTCTTGCTGTGCTGGTGTTGATTGGACATAAATGTGTAACCAAGAATCTGCAGTCTGGCTTTATTACCTACTAAATATATTGAGAGTGCCCGGGGAGCAGTGATGGGGACGGTACCTTGCTCAAGGGTACCTCAGGGCAGCCTACTGGTAAGGGTGAAAAGCAACCCACAATCTTCTGGCCGGGGGCCAACCCCCTAACCACTAGGCTGCCCCTACAGAATATTACAGAAGAAGTGAAGTAATAGCTCTAAATTCTAATTGAAATTTTAGGTAAAGTAAAAGGCCACTCCCAGTAAAAGGCCACTCCCACCAGTCCAAATCTGGTCCATCTCCCTTTTACAGCACTTTTAAATACAGGATTTATTACTAACGAGTTCTAGAAGACGTCCCACATGTGGACACTCATAATGTCTAATTATAAATAATAAAAAAATAATTTGAAACCTGTGTTGATAAAGGGTCTTTCACACCCTGTGTGTGTGTGTGTGTGTGTGTGTGTGTGTGTGTGTGTGTGTGTGTGTGTGTGTGTGTGTGTGTGTACATGTGTCTGTGTTTGGGTTGTACTGTGCAGTTTCATATAACCAGACTGCTCTCACTTGAAGGTGTGTGTGTGTGTGTGTGTGTGTGTGTGTGTGTGTGTGTGTGTGTGTGTGTGTGTGTGTGTGCGTGTGCGTGTGTGTGTGTGTGTGTGTTTCCTCACCTGACCCTGGTTGATGTAAACATGAACTCGGCCCTCCTCTCTCACTGTACTGTACATGGGAGCCCCAACCAGCAGGTCCGAGAGCCCGTCAGCGTTGAGGTCAACTGCACACACGCTCTCACCATAATACGATCCAAGCTGCAAACGTAAACAACCATAAACAACAGACAAATAACACCACTAACATCTTACTTACATCTTAGTAACTAACGTCTTAGGTACACAACAAACTGGATATGTTACATTGCTTACTGAATCATTTATAGTTAATACTGATTAATTTATAGTTAATACTGAATCATTTATAGTGGATACTGAATCATTTATAGTGGATACTGAATATATTTAGTTGTTACTGAATCATTTATAGTGGATACTGAATATATTTAGTTATTACTGAATCATTTATAGTAGATACTGAATCATTTATTGTGAACACTGAATCATTTATAGTGGATACCGAATCATTTATAGTGGCTACTGAATAATTGATAGTAGATATTGAATCATTTGTAGTAGATACTGAATCATTTATAGTAGATACTAATTCATTTATAGTAGATATTGAATCATTTATAGTAAATACTGAATCACTTAAAGTAGATACTAAGTAATATATAGTGGATACTGAATCATTTATAGTAGATACTAAGTAATATATAGTGGATACCGAATCATTTATTGTAAACACGGAATCATTTATAGTGGATACTGAATAATTCATAGTAGATATTGAATCCTTTATAGTAGATACTGATTCATTTATAGTAGATACTGAATCGTTTATAGTAGATATGAATAATTTAAAGTAGATACTAAGTAATATATAGTGGATACTGAATCATTTATAGTAGATACTAAGTAATATATAGTGGATACCGAATCATTTATTGTAAACACGGAATCATTTATAGTGGATACTGAATAATTCATAGTAGATATTGAATCCTTTATAGTAGATACTGATTCATTTATAGTAGATACTGAATCGTTTATAGTAGATATGAATAATTTAAAGTAGATACTAAGTAATATATAGTGGATACTGAATCATTTATAGTAGATACTAAGTAATATATAGTGGATACCGAATCATTTATTGTAAACACGGAATCATTTATAGTGGATACTGAATAATTCATAGTAGATATTGAATCCTTTATAGTAGATACTGATTCATTTATAGTAGATACTGAATCGTTTATAGTAGATATGAATAATTTAAAATAGATACTAAGTAATATATAGTGGATACTGAATCATTTATAGTAGATACTAAGTAATATATAGTGGATACTGAATCATTTATAGTAGAGACTGAATCGTTTATAGTGGATACTGAATCGTTTATAGCAGATACTGAATCATTTATAGCAGATACGGAATCATTTATAGTAGACACTGAATCATTTATAGTAGAGACTGAATCATTTATAGTGGATACTGAATCATTTATAGCAGATACTGAATCATTTATAGTGGATACTGATTAATTCATAGTGGATCATTTACACTAGATATTGAATCTTTCATATCGGTCTACTAAATAGCAGTTGCTGAATAATTTATAGAAGATAAAGAATAATTATTGTCATTTGTAATCGTTACTGAATACTAAATAATAGATGCTGAATATTTCAAAACAGGTACTTATTATACAAATCAAATGTGTTAAAAGTGACATTCTATTTCAGGAAAATATTCATTCTGTGTATTTATTCTAATGGAATAATTCTGTAATTATGTGCACTGTGTGCACACCATGTGTGTTATATTAGTTATATGTTTTTTATATAACACTCTGTTGTACCAGGGAGCCAACAGCTGGAACCAGGTCCTGGTGTATTATTTGCTGAAGTTTAGATAAAACACATTGATACACTGTCACCTCTTCTAGTGTCCTCACAGAGAAGGATCTCACCTGAGTGCCCTGGGTTTCATTTATGATCTTCAGCATGTTTCCTTCAACCTGGAATATGAAAACCTGCAGAGGAGAGGTCACAATTTAACATGGTGTAACAGCTTCTAAAGGAAATCACTTCCATCACTTCACCACACACATGAAAAGCAGTGCCTGATTGTTCATTTTCAGACACTTCTTTCACGGCAGATCTGTAGGAAGATCATCAGGCGGCCTTATTCAGAGCCGTGAATAAGCATGAAAAGTCCTCCGTCTGATATAAGAGATGAAACACGAACGCATACGATAAGAACGCCAACTCGGCTTCAAATCCGCCCCAATCCTTTATTACGGCTCATATTTATAAAATAATCCCTCCAGATTTGGAGAAATCAAACAGAGTAGAGTCTTAATAATAAGACATCAGCTGGAGTGGAGGACCACCGAGGCACCCTAGAGAGACTGAAGGGCACTAGATTTATCCTGCCACTCAAAATAAATTGAAAATTGTGGATACGACACTGAAATTTCACACGAAGGAGCTTCTTACAGTGCATGAGGTTCAGACTACAGTCAGTGCTTTAGTAACGGCTGGGCTTTTCAGTGCATTTAGGCTGGCCACTTTATCAGAAACCCTTCAATCCTCAAGCCATTTCCAGTTTCTGACCACAGAGTAGCTGGGAACTGACCACTGATGAATGGGGGAGATTGGAACTGACTAACCCAGTGGTAGTGCTAGCCTCTCTTTCCAGAGACAAGTATCCAACCACTAGAACGTCATCACTCCATGCATTTACAGCTACTTTCTACTAAACTGGACAGTCAGGGTTGGTCACACCACAGCTGGACAGATTGAACAAACTGAACAGTGGAGTTATGAAACAGGTAGAGCTCTAAAAAAACTAATCAAATGAAAATATAAGAGGTTTTTACTAAACTGGACGGTCAGGGTTGGCCACACTACAGTTGGACAGATCACAAAGATCAGAGTTAAAGCCAAACTGAACTGAAATGAAGGAGAAATGACATGTTGACTCTTACTTTACCAGTCTGCACGTGTTGGGGAGCACCACCCACTATCTCCATACTCTTCGGATGGAGGAAGTGTCCAGCACTCACAGAGTAGCCTGCAGGAGACAGAGCAGAATGTTAGCTTGAAGAGTGGACCGAATGAGAAAGATGATCAAATCACAGTTAATAAATAAGGATTAGGGCTCAGAATGATGGACCATTAAAAAGAACACAGAATCAGAAAACACTGGACCATAAACAACTTGATCCCTCATTTCCTCCTACTTTGCTTTCAGACTTTCTTGCATTTTTAATGTTTTGTTAAGGACCAGTTCTCCAGAAGGACAGTGTTGTTGTCTCTCATTTTCAGTCCAGTCTCTGTACCTGAGCAGTTCTCCAGATCTTCCTGAAGGACAGTGTTGTTGTCTCTCATTTTCAGTCCAGTCTCTGTACCTGAGCAGTTCTCCAGATCTTCCTGAAGGACAGTGTTGTTGTCTCTCATTTTCAGTCCAGTCTCTGTACCCGAGCAGTTTGCGTTGGTTAATCCACACAGTGATCTACATCTGAACCTTCAATCAGAACTAAGTGTCTAACTTGAGACAGGAAGCAGTGAAGAACCAGGTGCAGATGATTCCAGATGACCAGGTGATTCATTTATGATGATGCTGGTCACTGAGTGGAACAGTTATCTAGAACCTTGTATCTTTAGACACTTTGCAGAGCGAATTTGCTCCCATTTCTTTCATTTAATCCTCAACATGACAAAAATAAGTTAGCAGTTTTGCAACAACGAGAAGATTTCCAAACAAAAAATAATGAGGGGCTTTTGCACAGCACTGTACATATGGACACATGTGGGACATACATGGGTACCTCTAGCCCAAGCTTTAGACTCTGAGGCCAGTTTTTTCTTCAGCAAGGTAAAAACGAGTTAATGTTCTCTCAAATGTACAATGTCGTCCTTTGGGTCCAGTTTTGTACCTAAAATTTGCTTGTCTCATAGAAAATGGGGCAATTCTGCACCTTTTAGTGACTTAATGTTTTAAATTAGAACAGAAAAGAGAAAGCCTGGGATTGGGACCGTTTGTAAGGAGTCAGTCCAGCTTAAATAATATCACATGTTGGAATTATGTTTCCTAACTGGTACTGAAGGTGTCCCCTTGAGGGGACCACCCCAGTGACAGTTTAGTACATTTGCTCTGGGTGTACACCGGGCGTCTGGTATGACTGTTTAGATTATGCAACAACTTTGCCCTAATCAAATAACTGCTAAAAATAAAATGATGCATTAAATGAAGAAATTGCCAGAGCTGAGCGGTAAAAGAACAATTGCAGAATATTTCCCAGCAGCTGCAGCGGAACTTAATACTTAATCCAACTGTCATAAGCAGATATAAGCTCTAAACGTGACTAGGCATCATTGTTATTCTGGAGTGAAGTTTCTCCATTAAACATGGTTAGCAAGTTTGGTCACAAAATCTGAGGATTGTGGGTTCAAACTCCTTACCAGTAGGTTGCCTTGAGCAAAGTACCGTCCCAGTCACTACTCTCCGGGCGCTTTCAATAGCTGCCCCCTGCTGCAAGGTGTTTAAGTGCATGGGTTAAATGCAGAGGTCCAATTTCGTTGTGGTTCACTGTGTGCTGTGCTGTGACCTCGCAATGATGAGGGTTGTCACTTTCACTTTCACTTTTCACTTTTCATTTTTTGGTGATAAGACTTTAAATAGCCAATAAGATGAACCTCCACTAAAGTGAACTGAAGTCGAGAGCGACTGTGTACTGAACCTCAACGAAATCACCCAGGGAGCGGTGATGGGGATGGTACCTTGCTCTAGGATACCTCAGGGTAACATCCTGGTCGGGGATTTAAACCCATGATCTTCTGATTAGATTAGGGACCTATGACATCATTGCCCCCTACACACTGCGGTGAGGTGAAGCTTCACCAATGAATTCAACCCTCAAGGGTACCTCCAGTACCTTAAATTTGGAAACATTTATTTCTAGCATAATCCACTGACCCCCTACACCATCTCCCACCACTAAGGCCTTCTGTTTTAATGTTTTCCTGTAAAAAGCTTATGAAAAGGTATAAATCTGCCCCCTTTCCTTTGGAAAACATATTCACGATATAAAACTGAACCTCAAAGTCCACGTTGGACCTTGTGTCGGCCCAAAAAAAAGCCCCCAAGTCTAAACTTTATACTCCAATGAACATGCAGTAGTTTTGCAGCATCTCATCCCCAAACAGCAAAATCATTTCCTGTTCACAGAAACGTTCTCGCAGCAAAACCATCAAGCAGGTTCACACTTTCTATCTTTAGAAACTGAAAAAAACTTTTTTAAGAGAAGAGTTTGATCTTCAAGTTAAGAAATAACACAAGAAATAACAAGGTGTTTTTTTTGTATGTCTTCATAACTGAATATAATGCTGAGAAGAGGCTAAGCTGATGCTCTTTCATTTTAAAGCCAAACCATGGGCCACTGAGAATAAAAATAGGCTCATCAGAAAGTCAAATCTGAAACATATGCACACTAGGAACTCTTTTTTAAACACTCAGTGAATGTTGCTATTAATTACAGTTGCTAAAGGTTTCTATTTTTAACTCTGCACCTAAGTAGCTCACCCTCAATAAACCTCTTTTATCAACATTAAGGCCTCTTAATAGGCAGAGATGAAGCTAGAACCTCAACCCACTCTATGAACACAGAGCTGCTCAATGGCTTCTGTTGTAACTGAACACAATGTTATAAATGGGCTTATTGGTCTCGAGAAGTCGGATAAGTTGAAGGACTTACCGAGATAGCTCCCATAGAGCACTGCACTGTCATCATCCACATAGGCAGCAAACACGTTACTGGAGATGTTGTAGACCAGCACAGATCCAGTCCAGTATGAACTGCCCGGAGCACCCATTATCATCAGGTGCTGTAGAGCAACCAGAGCACCAAGAACCCTTCTCAGTCATGTGACTTACTTTTGTTACAGCATAGATTAACATATTCGTTAATGAAGACCTCAGCTGTTAATGCAAATTTATTTCTCAACAGTATGACCTGGTTCCAGTCCAGACCAACAATCAATCAATCAATCAATCAATCCAAATAATCAACCAAACAAAAAATCCATTAATCAACATCAATCAACAAGTGTTAGGTCAAGATTGTAGGCTAGAGTGAGAGTTCATTCTAGTTTCAGATTTAGAATTGAGACTGAGATAAGAGTGAGTGGTTAGGTTTAAGCTTAAGGTTTAGGCTAAAGTGATTGTTACTTGTTAACTTAGGTTTAGGGTCATGGTTAAAGCTAGAGTGATTGATACTAGTTTTAAGTTAAAGTTTAGGGTTGAGGTTAAGGTTAAAGTTATAGTCATTTTTAAATCTAGGTTTAGAGCTGAGGTTAAGGGTAGAGTGATCATTTTGAATCACGGATTATTGTTAAGGTTAAGGCTAGAGTGATCGTTAATTCTAAGTCTAGCTTTAGAGTTGCAGTTAAGGCAAGAATATTTGTCTCTTTTAAGGTTCTCATGTAAGCCCAAAGGTAAGGGTGAGTGTTGAGCTTGAGGTTAAGGCTAGAGTGAGTGTCAGGCCTAGTGTTTAGGACTGACTTAAGGCTCAGATGTAGGTTTAGGCTTGAGGTTAACATCACTTATTAATGCGTGGGGAGAGTAGAAGGTCTTACTTCAGTGAGGAAATTTGAAATTCCAGCCTGGCAGGATCCATAGTCTTGACCAAACTTCCTCTGATGATCTGAATAATAGACAGAGACAGAACCACAAGGAAGACATGGTCACTCAGAGTGAAAAGTCATTAAAATTCTCCTCCCACACCAGTACGTGGTACCGTAATCAACACTGCACCTTTATAGCAGGGGATGTAGTGTTGAGTCTGGCTGAAGTTGGAGCTGAATTTGAAGCACACGCCATGTGGCAGCTTGTTTTGATTTTCCGTTTTTGAGTAGAAGATATTCTTCCAGCGATGACCACAGGCCTGAAATTAGAACCAGCACACAAAACATGCTTTTGTATTAGTTGTAATGACTTTCAGTCTCGGTGGACCTCAGGCCTCTGCTGCCCTGGTATGACACTTAGATGAGATGCTAATCATGAGAGCCCTTCTCACCCGAGTCAACAAGAACAAGACAAGAACAAGAAACTAAGCCACCAGTGTCTTTAATAAAGGGGCATCTAAACACAAATGTTGTGCATTTAAGGGGTGATATAGTTTCAAAGGTCATTCTAAACCTATCATTTTCTCATTTATTTATGGTTACTTATTCGTGCCACAATGCAGACAATTTCTTCTGACTCTACTTGAAACAGTTTGTTAGTCAAAACTAGGGGTCTATCCCAAAGAAATCCATATAAAAAAAAACAAAAGCAAAAGTTATGCATATGAACCGCTCTCCAAATGGTCTAGAACAAGGCCTCGTTCTTCTTATGCACTGCAGCCTTGCGATCAAAAGATGAGTTTGAGATCAGATTTGCAGGATTTATTGCTTCATAATTATCTCGCATGAACAATTACAATGAGCACCTTTTGTATCTGACCACCCAGAGGAATATATAATATATAATATGTATTTTGTGGGAAAATATATATTATATATTGTATATTGTATACTAATTTTATTCAGGCAGAAGACTGAAAACGACAGAACTGAAAGATGCAAGAAAATCATAACCAAAGAAAAAAAAATATAATTCCATGAAGCCAATGCAGACTTGAAGCAGTTTTGCCATCTATGGACGTGCAAACAAATATTAAATGCCATTTACTTTCAATTTTCTGCTTTAAAACTGTTCCCCAGAAAAACTAAGCGGCCAGATGCACAAGGTGCTATGTTCTGAATCGTTTCACATATTTAGATGTAAATTCCAGAAAATAAAAACTGCAAATAGTAGCAGTAGCAGTAGTAGTAGTAGCAGTAGTAGCAGTAGCAGTAGTAGCAGTAGTAGTAGTAGCAATAGTAGTAGTAGTAAAAGCAGTAGCAATAGTAGTAGTAGTGGTAACAGTAGTAGCAGCGGTAGTAGTAGTAGTAGTAGTAGTAGTAGTAGCAGTAGTAGTAGTAGCAGCGGTAGTAGCAGTAGTAGTAGCAGTAGTAGCAGTAGTAGTAGCAGTAGTAGTAGCAGTAGTAGCAGTAGTAGTAGCAGTAGTAGCAGTAGTAGTAGCAGTAGTAGTAGTAGTAGTAGCAGTAGTAGCAGTAGCAGTAGTAGCAGTAGCAGTAGTAGTAGTAGTAGCAGTAGTAGTAGTAGCAGTAGCAGTAGTAGTAGTAGTAGTAGCAGTAGTAGTAGTAGTAGTAGTAGTAGTAGTAGTAGCAGTAGCAGTAGTAGCAGTAGTAGTAGCAGTAGTAGTAGTAGTAGCAGTAGTAGTAGCAGTAGTAGTAGCAGTAGTAGTAGTAGCAGTAGTAGCAGTAGCAGTAGTAGCAGCAGTAGTAGTAGTAGTAGTAGTAGCAGTAGTAACAGTAGCAGTAGTAGCAGTAGCAGTAGTAGTAGTAGTAGTAGCAGTAGTAGTAGTAGCAGTAGCAGTAGTAGTAGTAGTAGTAGCAGTAGTAGTAGTAGTAGTAGTAGTAGTAGTAGTAGCAGTAGCAGTAGTAGCAGTAGCAGTAGCAGTAGTAGTAGTAGTAGCAGTAGTAGTAGCAGTAGTAGTAGCAGTAGTAGTAGTAGTAGCAGTAGTAGCAGTAGCAGTAGCAGTAGTAGCAGTAGTAGTAGCAGTAGTAGTAGTAGCAGTAGTAGTAGCAGTAGTAGTAGCAGTAGTAGTAGTAGTAGCAGTAGTAGCAGTAGCAGTAGCAGTAGTAGCAGTAGTAGTAGCAGTAGTAGTAGTAGCAGTAGTAGTAGCAGTAGTAGTAGCAGTAGTAGTAGTAGTAGCAGTAGTAGCAGTAGCAGTAGCAGTAGTAGCAGTAGTAGTAGCAGTAGTAGTAGTAGCAGTAGTAGTAGCAGTAGTAGTAGCAGTAGTAGTAGTAGTAGCAGTAGTAGCAGTAGCAGTAGCAGTAGTAGCAGTAGTAGTAGCAGTAGTAGTAGCAGTAGTAGTAGTAGCAGTAGTAGTAGCAGTAGTAGTAGTAGTAGCAGTAGTAGTAGCAGTAGTAGTAGCAGTAGTAGTAGTAGCAGTAGTAGTAGCAGTAGTAGTAGTAGCAGTAGTAGCAGTAGCAGTAGCAGTAGTAGCAGTAGTAGTAGCAGTAGTAGTAGTAGCAGTAGCAGTAGAAGTAGCAGTAGTAGTAGTAGTAGTAGTAGCAGTAGTAGTAGTAGCAGTAGTAGTAGCAGTAGTAGTAGCAGTAGTAGTAGTAGTAGCAGTAGTAGCAGTAGAAGTAGCAGTAGTAGGCCTCTTCCCAGTGGCCATAAAATCCAAACACAAGTTGTCAGCTGCGACCAATCACGTAGCACTGCTTTACTCCAACAAACAAACACACACGGTTTTTCTGAAGGACTAGTTCTGTAAAACAGCTTCCACACAGCTGCAAATGGAAATCTGGACCATCGCGCAGAGTGTGTCAGTGATACAAGATCTGATTTTAACATTTCATTAACATACTAGTTTCTTTTCTCAGCCTTTTGAGTGTTTTGACACCTTCAGTGAAAGGGAGCCTGAACACCTACCAGAATGTCACCGTTGGAGGGCCGTCTGGACAGGCTGACTCCCAGCCACTGGTCATCACTCTCAGCCTGGCAGGTTTTCCCACAGTGACCCACACCTACACAAAGAAACAAACACTGTGTTACTGTACACAACAGAAAACATGCCCAGCGTCTCCGAGCAGCTAAGGTTAGAGATTTTGTGTCAAAGAAAGATTTGGAGAAACGTATTTAAGGGTATTTAAGCAGAACTGACTATTGTGAGGTTCTTCACACCGACCTCCTCAAAATGTCAAGTTTTATTTCTACTGCGCTTCCAGGTCTGAGGCCGGAGTGAGGGAACCAATGACAACTCCCTGAAACTTCAGAAAGAAATTGAGGAACCAAGACTCAGGAGATGAACCCGTCCTCCTCTTGTTGACATCGGATCATCAATAGAGAAAGAAAAAGTGATATTACTAAAAAGACGCCTAATGTTTTAAGTTAAAGAGTAAACAGATTTAAGCGATGATGGCTGGTAGAGTTTGTGGTCAGTAGAAAAGAGCTCCATTAGTCCGTAGCTTTTAAAAGGTTTGAAGCTGATAGTAGAGTCTGTAGGTGTTCATTAAAAGGTTTGAAGCTGATAGTAGAGTCTGTAGTTGATAATTAAAAGGTTTGAAGCTGATAGTAGAGTCTGTAGTTGATCATTAAAAGGTTTGAAGCTGATAGTAGAGTCTGTAGTTGATCATTAAAAGATTTGAAGCTGATAGTAGAGTCTGTAGTTGATCATTAAAAGGTTTGAAGCTGCTAGTAGAGTAGCAGCAGAGGCAGCAGTGGCCTAGTGGTTAGGGTGTTGGCCTCCAGATCGGAAGATTGTGGGTTCAAACCCCTCACCAGAAGGGTTCTCTGAGGTACCCTTGAGCAAGGTACTGTCCCCAGGCACTTTCAATAGCTGCATGGGTTAAATGCAGAGGTCTAATTTCGTTGTGGTTCACTGTGACCTTGCAATGACAAGGGTTTTCACTTTCACATGTAGGTGTTCATTAAAAGGTTTGAAGCTGATAGTAGAGTCTGTAGTTGATAATTAAAAGGTATGAAGCTGATAGTAGAGTCTGTAGTTGATCATTAAAAGCTGATAGTAGAGTCTGTAGTTGATCATTAAAAGGTTTGAAGCTGATAGTAGAGTCTGTAGTTGATCATTAAAAGGTTTGAAGCTGCTAGTAGAGTAGCAGCAGTGGCAGCAGTGGCCTAGTGGTTAGGGTGTTGGCCTCCAGATCGGAAAATTGTGGGTTCAAACCCTCACCAGAAGGTTGCTCTGAGGTACCCTTGAACAAGGTACTGTCCCCAGGCACTTTCAATAGCTGCATGGGTTAAATGCAGAGGTCTAATTTCATTGTGGTTCACTGTGACCTCGCAATAACAAGGGTTTTCACTTTCACATGTAGGTGTTCATTAAAAGGTTTGAAGCTGATAGTAGAGCCTGTAGTTGATCATTGAAAGGTTTTAAGATGATAGTAGAGTCTGTAGTTGATCATTAAAAGGTTGAAACAGGGTGAAATGGCATAAAGCCATTTGGAACCAAATGACCATGGACATCAGATCTGCACCAAAGTTTTTAAAAAGAAACTAAAAATGTCTTTTATCTCTGTAGCACTTCACAGGAAGTGTGCACTTTTATCTCTATTCTCTTATATCGCTTTCTTATTTAAATTAAATCTTACTTTAATGAATCTATTTTGTATTTTTGACATATTTTATGAATTACTCTGATTCTTTCCTGGTATTTTATCCCTGTAAAGCACACAGAAAGAGCTCTGTGTTTGAGAAGAACTATTTCAACCTGTCTTTCATCATAGTTTTAGTACTTAAAAAGAAGATTCTAGAGCAAAATCAAGGCTTGGCTACATTTAAAGATCAGCAAATGTGGTTAAATTCCTGCTGTGACTGAATTACAAGGACTGTGTGCAAGTCGATGCATTAGAAATGAAACTCTAAACTGTCCTGCATGAGAGACGAGGAGTAAGACAAGAAACATGGACTGTTTCACGGGTCGTGGCCTTTGAAGCATCATTGTTCCGCTTTGCAGAGCAGTGGAATTGAAGCATTGACACCTTTGTCAGCAGCCAAAGCTGTTAACCTCATCTTTTTCTGATAATAAACCTTCCTACACTTTGATCTGATACTCGAGCGGCCCGGCGGTTTGGAGTGTGATGCTTCAATGCTTGCCATTCTAATGACTGTGGATTTGTCGAACCTTGATCTCCTGACTGCTTGTGTGCCCTCAAGCAAATCATTGAAACCACCATGTGGTCATGTGGTCTCTGATGAGGTCCTCTTCCTTTGCCAGAGAAAACACAAACATCACATCACGTAATGTTTATCTTGACATTGATGACTTTAGAGAGATATTATAACACAAAACAACTGCTCAAACGACTTGTACATTACCAGACTGATAAAATAATCCGGATTACAGATTACAGAGATCAAATATGAACTAATTAATACCTGTAATTACACTGTCACCCTCTAAATGCTGCTTTCCATCTTAGCATTAGAGCAAAAGAAAGCTCCTTTTGATGACTAGTCAAGAAATCTTTCTCCTTTGCATCTTAGGCTAAAGAAAACAGTCATGAGCAAAAGTTTTGACACCCATGTCACGAAAGGAAGCAAAACCTTCAACATGTTTGCATAATTTAATGCATGGATAGTGTTCCTTTACTGAATATAAGATTCTGATAGATAAAGATGGGTATCAAATCCAAAACCTTCTCTCTGTGATTGGACATCACTTATCACTGCTGCCCTATGTAATATATGAGGTATTAATAAATCCTTATGTGGAAGAAAAACGCAGAGAACTTCTATCAGATGCTGTTTCTTAATGTAGGAGAAAGAAGCAGGACAACCTCCATCCATACGGGACAAATGCAGTCCAACCCAGCGCACACAAGGCGAAGGACGCACCCTGGACAGGTCGCCAGCCCATCGCAGGGAGGAGCGGGACGGGGAGGGCACCTTGCTCAAGGGCACCTCAGGGCAACCCATTGGGAAGGGGTTCGAACCCCCAATCATGTGGCCAACGCCCTCACCACTAGGGCACCACTGCCCCAGCAGGACAACCTAATCAGTCATACTGTTAGCATGGGTGTGAGACAGTGAGACACACCCTCTCATGTCTCCCTCTGTGAGACACAGGTCTGACATTCATGCCTATCATTGGACAGGGTGGTCACGTGCGACCCCATAGTCCCACATGGAACCAAGACTCAGGAGAGGAACCCGTCCTCCTCTTGTCAACACCGGATCATCAATAGAGAAAGAAAAAGTGATATTACTAAAAAGACGCCTAATGTTTTAAGTTAAAGAGAGTAAACAGATTTAAGCGATGATGGCTGGTAGAGTTTGTGGTCAATAGAAAAGAGCTCCATTAGTCTGTAGCTTTTAAAAGGTTTGAAGCTGATACTAGAGCCTGTAGTTGTTTATTAAAAGGTTTTAAGGTGATAGTAGAGTCTGTAGTGACCTCGCAATGACAATGGTTTTCACTTTCACTTGTAGTTGATCATTAAAAGGTTTGAAGCTGTTAGTCTGTAGTTGATCATTAAAAGGTTTTAAGCTGATAGTAGAGTCTGTAGTTGATCATTAAAAGGTTTTAAGCTGATAGTAGAGTCTGTAGTTGATCATTAAAAGGTTTGAAGCTGATAGTAGAGTTGCCAGGAAAGAGGAGAAGAGGAAGACCAAAGAGGAGGTTTATGGATGTGGTGAGAGAGGACATGCAGGTGGTCGGTTTGAAGCAGGAAGATGCAAAAGACAGGAAGAAATGGAGACAGTTGATCCGCTGTGGCGACCTCTAAACGGGAGCAACCGAAAGAAAAAGAAGAAGAAGAAGAAGAAGATGATAGCAGAGTCTGTAGTTGATCATTAAAAGGTTGAAACAGGGTGAAATGGCATAAAGCCATTTGGAAGGTCACAAACGTTTTAAGCTGAGAGTAGAGTCTGTACTTGTTCATTAAAAGGTTTTAAGCTGAGAGTAGAGTCTGTACTTGTTCATTAAAAGGTTTGAAGCTGATAGTAGAGTCTGTAGTTGTTCATTAAAAGGTTTGAAGCTGATAGTAGAGTCTGTAGATGTTCATTAAAAGGTTTGAAGCTGATAGTAGAGTCTGCAGTTGTTCATTAAATTGGACAGGGTGGTCACGTGCGACCCCATAGTCCCACATGGCCAATGTTCTATTGGCACAATGTTCTTCTATAGAGATTAAACAGACTGTCTCCACAAGTGAGATCCAGTATCAGCAATGAAAAGTGGATCACTAGAAAAGCTATCCGCATACTAGGACAAACAGTTCTGTGCAAAAGTCTTGATCCCCTCAGTTCCTCCTATTTGGCTTCCAGGCTTACAATTACAATGTTTTCTTGAGGGAAGTTCTCCAGATCTTCCTGAAGGACAGTGTTGTTGTCTCTCATGTTCAGTCCAGTCTCTGTACCTGAGCAGTTTGATAGTTCTGTGTTGGTTAATCCACACAGTGATCTACGTCTGAACCTTCAAGCAGAACAAAGCGTCTAACTTAAGACATGAAAAAGTGAGGAAACAGGTCCAGATGATTCCAGATGATCACATTCACTGCTGATGCTGAACACTGAGTGGTGGAACCCCTTTATCTAGAACCTTGTATCTGCAGCCTGGAGCACTGAAACATTTGTTCCAGTTTACATTTACATTTACGGCATTTAGTGGACGCTCTTATCCAGAGCTACTTCCATGTCCTAATTACAGGGACAGTCCCCCTGGAGACACTCAGGGTTAAGGGTCTTGCTCAGGGACCCAGTGGTGGTAGTGCTAGAGGTGGGATTCGAACCGGGGACCTCTTGATCCAGAGGTCCGTAGGCAAGTACCCACTACTAGACCACCACCACCCAAGTTTCTTTTATTTAATAAAAATGAGAAAAGTTAGGACAGACTGACGAGTAGAAATGAGTATATTTGCACTAACACGATGATTCTCTCATAGAGCACGTCCAACAAGTGGTACTGGGTCCAAATTATTGCTTCGCTCTTGTCCGGTGTTGTAAAATAAAAGGGGAATAAGGATGTTTTTTTTTGTTTTTCCTGTCCAACCACTAGTCTGACCCGGAAAAATGTCCCCATTAACCCTTAATAGGACAAGCTCTGTAATGACAGGAAGATCATCTTTAGAGGCTGAATGTTTGTACCAACAGGAAATGCTGTCTGAGGGGATGAGCAACTGCTTTTAACTGAAACAATCCTCAGTGGCTGAGACAGGGCCTGACCTGCATGGCAATGTGACTCAAACTAGTCCCTGTGTCCTCCAAGGACAAGAAGAGCAGAATGAACAGAGACAAACATGGCCAAAGGACAAATCTGATCTAAAAGCAAGAAATACATGTTTGGAAAATGTCAGATTTAGAGCATAGAGCAAACTTCGGTTCTAAGTTTAGGTTATGGAAAGAGAAGTAAAGAAAGATGAAGGAGGACAAAGGAGACACTGGAATGTCCATCGCATTAATGAGATCACCCACCAGTTTGGAGCTCTTCACACTTCTTATCTGAAATGCTGCACTTGTAAATGGCTCCTGGTTTTTTGACACTGTGGTAAAAACTGGAGTCAGCGGTCGGAGCCCCTATGATCAGCCTGAGACAGAAAGATCAAAATGTAAGACTTAGGAAAGAAAGTGTTTTAAAATAGACGTAAAGAAGAAAACCCTGAACTTAAAAACAGTTAAAAAGAAAACTTACTAGCTCTGAACTAAAACGAGACTAAATATGTTCTAAACTAAACTAAAAATGTAAAGAAAGGTCTAAAATAAATAGTTCACAGAATAATGAAAGCTCTTTTCTAAAGACAGACTTAATAATCAGAATCAGAAAATCAGTGTGTGTGTGTGTGTGTGTGTGTGTGTGTGTGTCCTGCCTGAATGGTCTCACCATGTGCTCTGCTGGTGCGCGTGCAGGAGGACTGAGTATCCGAACATGGACCCGTTTGGACCGCCGAACCTCTCCGGGTGCTCCGTGTCCAGGTTGTATCCGTGGCTGAGGACCAGCGCGCACACACACGCCAGCGCGCGCAGCATGCTCGCGCCTTCCCTCCAAACAAGAGACAAGAAACTTTAAAGGGGTCCCGCAAAGTCCCCGCGCGCGCCTCCTCGCTCACGCACACCCGGAGCTCATGGGACAGGAGTTTCAAAGAGAGAGAGAGAGAGAGAGAGGGAGTGAGAGAGAGAGAGAGAGGGAGGGAGGGAGAGAAAGAGTGAATGCGTCTGGAGCGCAACAGGGCGCGCGCGGTGTCCCCTCCCTCTGTGGGTTGGTCTCCACACTGAGACATCCTGCGCGCTGGAGCGAGACAGGGTGTGGATGTTCCGTAGTTTATACACACTGTGCACAAGTCTTCAGCCCCTCATTTCTTCCCATTTGGCTTCCAGTTGGACAGATGTTCTGATATTTCCCATGTATTCTTGAGGGACTGCTCTGGAGCGTCCACAGGCTCCTGGTTTTTTGGACACCGGAGTCCAAACTGCAGGGACTCCAACAATCTGCCTTAGACGGAAAAGTCAAATTTAAAAATAAGACTCAAGAAAGTGACTTTAGAAATAAGGTCAATCAACTAAAATCAGATGAGAAGGAAAGCCCTTAGATCCAATAAAGAAAACTCTAAACTAAAATCAGATTTATGAAAGTTTCTCTAAAATAAAACAGATCTCATGAAGAAAGGTCTAAAATTAAGTCAGATTTTAAAAAAAGACTTAAAACAGACTCAGGAAAGTTCTAAAGTATAAAACAAGATAAAAAAAAAATAGCTCTCAGCTAAAAACAGACAAGAAATAAAGCCCATAACTAAAAGCAGACTTTAGAAATAAGGTCAAAACTTGAAACAGACTTCAGAAATAAACCTTTTAACTAAACACAGACTTAAGAATCAGGTAACAAAAGACAAGAAAGTTAGCACCAAACTAAAAACATTCTTAAAAATAAGGTTCAAGGCTCAAAACAGACTAAAGAAAGAGAACCTGGGAAAAAAATGGAATAAACAGAGAAACCTTCACAAGCACTAAACTGTGAAGACCAGACAGGCTCAGAACATCAGGTTCTGTTGGGTGTTCCTGGTCTGCAGCGGTTGGGCTACTAAAGGTGGTCTAAGAAAGGACATCTGGAGAACCAGGGAAAAGGTGAAGGTACCGATCCCACAGAAGAACTGTTAAAACTAAACTGTTAAAAATGTAAATTCAGGTTCTGATAAAAAAGGCGGAAGGACATACAGTGCAGCTGCAGATCAGTCAGAGTTCCCATGCTAACCTCAGCGGGGATTTGGGTGTATAAATGTATATAAATGTGTGTGTGTGTTATGAACTACCTGCTCTTACCTGAACACTGGGTGTTAATTTTACTCGGCAGATTTGAACTGTTTATCCTAAATCATGACTCTTTTCCTCCCAGAAAAGACTGAAACTATTCCCCACATTCCTGAAGGAACAGAGCTGGATTTATGGACCAAGAGAGCAATTATGGAAGAATTCAGCATCTGCTACGCGTTGTGTTCGTCCCGCTGCCTTGTGGCCAACAGCGCGGAGAGATGGTAAATAAAGCTCGACCCTTTCCATGGGCTTAGAACACCCTGCACGTTTACCAACCCTTACACAACACACAGCGCCGCTTGTGCAACACACGTCTCACTCATGATGCACAGACTCAGAAGAGCGAGTAACATCAGAGCTGCAGCGACATTAGAGCCATACTGCCAGGTTGACGTGGTGGGCCTGCTCCATATTAAAGAGGCTGAGCTGCTCTGGACATTTTTGATACATGTGGAGAACCTCTGATAACGCACTCGTACCAGCTCACACACGTGTGTCAGTGTCAGTCTCACTGCTGTGCTGAAAACGGTCCTCCCACGAATTATATCTCAACATCTGGAAAGTTCTGTGTTCAGAAACTAACAAGTGATGGATGAGGCGGAGGAGAAACGGCAGCATCGGATGGGCCGCTGTCTGTAGCTGCACACCTGAGGGGCAGATATGAGGAGGGTGTTTCTAATAAAGTGGCCAAATCCTGGAAACAAGGCAGGTGTTTCTAATAAAGTGGCCACTGAGTGGACTGGAAGGAGTTTCTAATAAAGTGGCCAAGTCCTGGAAACACAATGTAGGTGTATCTAATAAAGTGGCCACTGAGTGGAAACAGAAAAGTGGCCATTGAGTGAACGAGAGGATGTTTCTAATAAAGTGGCCGGTGAGTGGAAGCACATGGTTGGTGTTTCTAATAAAGTGGCCGGTGAGCGTGTAAACTTCACTGGTCTTCCAGTTTGATGACTGTGTTTCACACAATGCAGATGCTTTTCAGGAATTCCAAACACTTAGCAAACATCTCAGTTTTACGAGGGCCTTGTGACCATAATGAAGCTGTCTGTAATGTCAGCACGGCACCAGACAGACACTCACACACACACACACACACACACACACACACACACACACACACACACACACACACACACACACACACACTGAGCCAGGAGAACTGCTCCCCTCTGACTGAAGATACAAATGTGACGGGAGAATGAAGCAGTGTTTAATCAGCCCTGTTTGTGTGTGTGTGTGGTGGGTGTGTGTGTGTGTCTGTGTGTGTGTGTGTGTGTGTGTGTGTGTGTGTGTGAGTGAGTGAGTGAGTGAGTGAGAGAGAAAGAGAGAACTTTCTTTCATTACCTCTTAATGGACTTAATAGACTCGTATTTAAAAAGAGCTCTTTATAACGTCTGAAAGACTCTCTCTCTCTCTCTCTCTCTCTCTCTCTAATCTCTCTATTTGTCTGTCTATCTATCTATCTATCTATCTATCTATCTATCTATCTATCTATCTATCTATCTATCTATCTGTCTATCTATCTATCTATCCATCCATCCATCCATCCATCCATCCATCCATCAGTCTTTACATCCAACACTACATATTTATGTACTGCTTTAACTTTACAAGCTCTTCAAAACTAAATATTTTCAAATTTCAACACAATTTCCCCACAAAATCTGTCCATTCTCATTGGTCCGTTCACCGTGACGCATCCTGTAAAACTCTTAAGGGGTTTGAAAACGCAGTATGAGTAATTATGTCAAATAAATAGGATGTGCAGCAACTGAGGGTTTGATCTATAAAGGCCCGGCTGTGTGAGTAAATGCTGCTCTCTGTGTAGGAGGTTATGAGTTTCTGTCATTGCACAAACAAACAGGCGTCACGGTGGAGCGTAATTGAGGGGGAATGTTTGCAGAAACTGCCTGTGGGGTCCGGCTGTGGAGAGAAAAAAGAAAGGCTTTTGTTTCATCGGGGTAAAAGAGCACAAACCACTGACAGTTCTGGACTGCTTGGTACACGTGGCTGGTTATTGCACAAGATGTGATCTCTGCACTACTGGAGAACATTTTACACAAACACACACACCATACACACACACGGGTGTGTATTTCTATTCATGCCATGTGTTTTCATGGACGTCTAGATGTCCACACAGGAGAAGCTGTGCCTAAATCCACCAAGCGTTGGACCGGGTGGCATAAAGCCTCCAATTCTGGGCTGAACTGTCTTCTCTGGGTGGCTTGATGGAGCTCCATCAAGTTAGTAGGAGCAGCCCCCATCACGCTTCTCGCTCCTGCCTTCTGGAACAAGGTTCAGTTACAAATGGGCCTCAGATACCAGGATGGGAAGTGCCTTCCCCCGACTCTCAACATATCCACAAATATCCATGTTTATCCACTTTTCACAACTTTACACTTTAACTTGCTCGTCTTCATCCTGTTCTTCTCTCAACTGCTCCCTTTAGGGGTCATCACTTTTTATTTCTTCCTGGCCTCTGCATCTTCCACTCCAACTTCCTGCATGTCCTCTCTGTCCTCAACATTCATCATCACAGCTTCAACTTCCAGCTTCAAACTCATCACCCTATCTGACACCCTCTTCACCTCCAAAACACTCTCCACACACTCTTCCTTCAGGATAACTCCTCCCCCATTCCTCCTTCCATCCACACCATGGTTGAACAGTTTAAACCGTCCTCCAGTACACCTGGTCTTACTCCCCTTCCATCGAGTCTCTCACACAGAAGATCAACTTTCCTTCTCTCCATCATATCAGCTCATTCTCTGGGGCAGCGGTGGCTTAGTGGTGAGGGAGTTGCCCCACATCGGAAGATCGTGGGTTCACAAGTAGGTTGCCCTGAGGTACCCCTGAGCAAGGTACCATCCCCGTCACTGCTCCCCGGGTGCTTTCAATAGCTGCCCACTGCTGCATGGTGTTTGTGTGCATGGGTTAAAAGCAGAGGTCCAATTTCGTTGTGGTTCACGCTTGCTGTGCTGTGACCTCGCAATGACAAGGGTTGCCACTTTCACTTTCACTTTACCAGTCATGCTGCCAGCATCCAAAGTTCCTACTCTCACTTCCTTCTCTCCTCCCTCCAGACATGCCTTCCTTCTCTTCTTCTTCCTCTTCCCCCAACAGTAGCCCAGTTTCCACCAGCACCCTGTAGGCTAACAGCACTGGTCGTTGTTAACCCGGGCCTCGACCAATCCAGTACGGAAGTCTGTTGTCCTCATATTTATTTGGTAAAAGTCTTACACCGGATGCCCTTCCTGATGTAACCCTCCCAATTTATCCGGTACTGGGACCGCCGCAAAGGAATACACTGGCTCATGCATCCCCAGTGGCTGGGTTTAAATAATTATTCATATTAAGTCGATCAGCTTCTAAATACAGTGTTTGATATAAAACTGTACTGCGCTCAGTACTGGATTCACTGCTGTTTCTCACCCAGCGATGTCCACAAAGTTCATGTAAGGTACGGTCTCTGCTCTGGATGAATGCATTGTGAGATTTTTTGCTCGGTATGTTTTACTGCCTGGACTCGTGATGTCTGATGTCTTGTTCTATGTTGTCCCATGTGTGGCACCCTGGTCCTGGAGTGATATTTCAGTGTATATATGCTAGAAATGACCATTACACACTTCGCTTGAACTATGTTTTAGATTTAGAAGTGACCCGCCATCAGCGCCTGACCTCACTGATTCTCTCCATTCATCATTCTGTCCAAATCACTGTATCTCATCGTACTTTTTTCTGTTCTTTTTGCTGCATTTTGTACATCCAGGCTTTATTTCACAAATTATTGTATCAGATTATTTCTTTATTATATTTTTATTTGATCTTTATTCTTATTAAGCTCACCCTATATGTTATCCATAGTTAGTTCTCTTTTTTAATTCTTCTTTTCATGCCTTTGCTCAGTCATGGAGTGACTCGGACACATTTCACTGTTGGCTGTACCGGTATAGCTGTGCATGTGACTGTCACGATGTGGTGTTGAGGGCTGGACGCCAACGCAGAGCCGAGAGCTTCGTACTGGACTTTAATGACTGACAACGTGCACAGAACTCAAAGCTAAACATAACAAATGTAACAAGTGTAAAACATAACAAATAATCTCACAGTGCGCACACAGAATGACCAGCGCCCTGCTCTGATTCACTGGGGTTTATAACGCCAGCCCACGATGAGGCACACCTGGCACCCAAGCCCAGGTGTGCACAATCAGATCAGGGCGCCCTCTACTGTCGCCGGATCGTCACAGTACCCCTCCCCAAAGGCGCCACTCCCGGGGCGCCAGATCCGGATCCCCCGAAAGGAGAGGGGCAGCGCAAACGTTAAACAAAAGTCCAGTCGAAGGCTCCGCCCTCACTGTGGTCTTCAGGCGGGTTCGGCTGCCCCTCGAAACCCCGCCTCCTCCGGCGGACTTGGACCTCGTTCACGACCTAGTGAACAAAATCTAATTCTCACAGCCATGAAGTCAATTTTAAGCCAGTCCCATCTTACAGGTCGTTAGTTTGATAAAACTGGACAAAAAGCAAAATGAAACAGTCTGAAAAGTTCAAAGGAAGATTTTCATTTGTCGTCTGATTGGCAGCCTTTGAAGTCTATGCCTGGAGCCAATCGACCAAAAATGGTCAACGACAAACGTATCCTCAGATTGTTTGCATCTTCACTGATGATTCATGGTCAAAAAGTGTGTGATGTTCAGCCCCACACACACCCCCAGTCCCTGTCATGATATCCTGAACACGAGGGTCCTCCTTTTAGCTCTGACCCCCGAAGGTCATGGCTTTCCGGCAAATCCAGGCCATACGACACGAGCATCCTGCGCTAACGCCCCACAGATGGAGCTCGGCATGACTGTCCTCCCGTCGGACTGCGTTTACCGCGAGAATTCAGCCTGAAATTCATTAAACTACGGCTTATTGGCGCATTAAGAGATTATCCTCAATCTGATGAAGAGCAGAAGGCGAAGTGTGGCCGTAAAACTGGCGCAATTCAATCTAAATTTGTCGTCTGGCAGGAAGATCTTTTTTCAGACGTGTCTGGTGTGTGTACTTCAGGAGAAGATACTGAATGAACTATAGCCGTTACTGAAATTTATATCAGAGATAGAATAAGCTTTAGTGGATAATTCATAGCTGATGCTGAATTATTCCAAGTAGAATCTTTTTTTTTGTAGAATAATTCTTTATCGTGGATACTTTGTCATTTACAGTAGGCACAGAATAATTTATAGTAGTTTTAGTGGATATGAATAGACTTTAAATTATTTAAACTAGAACCTGTAAAATGTAAGGAAGATTCTGAAAAATGTATTTTCATTTGAATTAGATGTTGAATATTTTACAATAGTGACAGGGAACTGCAGAGTAAATTCAGAATATATAACAGCCGAGACTGAATAAATGTTAGTAATTACTGAATGTAGTATATATATATAATTATGGTAGTTACAGAATAAGTTTTAGTAGATTCACAAAAAATCACAGTTGATTTTGAACAATTTAAAGAAACTGAAAATGTAAAAAAGGATATTGAGTATTGTAAAATGGATACCGAAAGATTTGGAATTAGATACTGGAATCATTCCTAGTAGAGACTAAATTACTGAATAATATATATGAATTAAATAGTTTGTTGCAGATCCTGAATACTTTATAGTTTAAACTGAATTAATGCCGCATCATTTATAGATACCGAATACTTTATAGATACTGAATCGTTTATAGTAGATACTGAATCATTTATAGTAGATACTGAACATTTATAGTAGATACTGAATCATTTATAGTAGATACTGAATCATTTATAGTAGATAATGAATACTTCTATTGTATTAATGGAATCATTTATGGCAGATACTGAATAATTTATTGTAGATACTGAATCATTTATAGTAGATGTTTTGAATCATTTATAGTAGATACTGAATACTTTATTGTAGATACTGAATACTTTATAGTAGATACTGAATCATTTATAGTAGATACTGAATCATTTATAGATACTGAATACTTTATTGTAGATACTGAATACTTTATAGTAGATACTGAATCATTTATAGTAGATACTGAGAAATTCAGAACCTAAATAAATTATCGTATACCTGCAAATTTAAGGGAAAAGGGTGCCTTTAAATCTCTCTCTCACCCTCTGTCTCTCTTGTCTCTCTCTCTCTACGTTAAGGTGTAAGAACAAAAATGGTGCTTCGTTTCTTTTCAGAGACATTTTTGCTGGGCTCATCATGAATCTGCCCTCTCTGGCTGCCTGATTGAAAGGTGCTCTTCAGGAGGTCTTCATAGTGGGATCTGCAAAGGAGATGAGTAGGTGTGTGTGTGTGTGTGTGTTCTATTCAGGTAACTCTTTAGCTACCAGATGACATGTATGGTAATCAGTAATGGATCTACCATGCAAACACCTTATCCACCCCCCAAACACCACCACCTCCCCACACTCACACACACACACACACACACACTCACACACACACACACACACTCGCACACACACACACACACACACACACACACACTCTGCCACCTTCTCCCCTGACCTACCCTATTACTGGGGGACCAAATTAGAGAGAGCACCAAGAAAGCAGTTTTAAGCCATTAGGAATGTGTGCCCACCCAATTTCTGCTCATTTCCTTCCTCCTTTACTCTCAAAGAAAATCTACATTCGTACCGAAAGCTGAGCTGCGAGAGGCGTGCTTTGACTCTTTCAGACACTTCTGGTTAACATGGAAAGAACAAGGAGAAGCTTTCAATGTTTAGGCTGTGAGGAACAGGAAAACACAGCAGTGATTTATCACTAAACCTGCAATCACTGTGTTTATTACTGTCGGGCGCCTGTAGCTAATGCAGAACCGCTTCTCATAAGAAAAGCCTGTACTGTGATGCAGACCAGCCTGAGAGAGGGCTTTATCAACACAGAGAGACATTACAGCGGACAAAAAAGAAATATAAACATCTCATACGCCTCGCTTCACCAAAAGAGTCTGAAAATATTCTTGTAGGACTCTTATTGTGGAAGATCCTTTCATTTTTAAAGCTTTGACGGATGAAAATGCTGTAAAAGTTCCAAAGTGTAGCAAAAAAGCTGAAAAAAACATCCTATTTAGTCACAAAAAGAAAGCATTGCAGCCTAATCAACAGTTTAGCCCCGCCCACTCTTCACATTTAAATTAAATACTACTCTCCAATACTACTCTCTCTCTATTTCTCTCTCTTTCTCTCTCTCTCTGTCTTCTCTTCAATTCCTCTCTCTCTCTCTCTATATATATATATATATATATATATATATATATATCTGTCTCTCTCGCTTTCTCTCTCTCTCTCTCTCTCTTTCTCTCTCTATCTCTCTTTCTCTCCTCTCTCTCTCTCTCTCTCTCTCTCTCTCTCTCTGCCTTGTTCCTGATGATAGAACTGGAGTAACAACATTAAGGGTTTTTTTTTGTAAATGATTGACACCCAGTCCTGATCTGCTCTGCACTGTCCAGTGTGGATCTGGAGAAGTAACAAGACAAATGGACACCAGTGTTGATCAGGACATTCATGCAGCCTGAAGCTTCAGGTGTAAAGAAGAGACAGCGTGTCTCTGAGTTCAGGAAGAGCACTGACATGTTCAGTAGCGTCTGTGCCCTGAGATCCTGCTGTGCTTCCTGCCAGTTCTGAATGACTCACTTGGGAGGTTTGGGAGACTTGAGGGAGATTTATGGCGTGATAAGGAGATGTTTGTAGGTGATTGGGTCAGGTTAAGGTTTGACAGGGTGTTTTTAAACAAACACTCTTCAAAAACGTTCCACAGTGGAGCTTTTTCTTGTTGATTTGGCCACAGACACATCTCTTTGACAACATGATTAGAACATTGAGTGATTCTTGACGGAACCAAGAATCCAAACATGCTTTCTGTAGAAGAATGTAGGAGAACTATGGAGGGAGGTTGAAGCCTGTGGAGCTTGATCAGTGGAAGTTAAAAGCATTTAGAAATGTTCTGATGGAAGTGTGTGTCAGGGCTGCACAACATATCAACGATTAATCATTATCGCGAATTTGGTTTTAGTAAAAATTGATATCGCAGAAGGCTGTTACATGCAAATGAGCCTCTAACCAATCCCAGCTGGAGGTAAATGTTATTGAGTGTTTTGAGTGTTTTGATGGGGTATTAGTGTCCTAGAGTCTAGGGACAAGTTTCCTGAATCAGAAGATCATGGGTTCGAATCCCAGATCAGTAGGTTCCCCTGTGGTACCGTCCCCTTCACTGCTGCCTCAGGGACTTTAAATAGCTGTGTGTGGGTGAAAAGCAGAGAATGCATTTATTGTGGTTCACTGTGTGCTGTGTCCCACAATGACAAAAAGTCACTTTCACTTTCACCTATCATTAAGAATCCAACAGGCTGTTTGTTACTATGCCTTTAAGAATTTCTGTACCCTCTTATATATCAAAACAAACTCTTTTCTGATTGGCTGCTGTGTGCTGCAACTCATATTACAGTCTGAAACACTTCTTAGAGCTTCAGGATTGGTTTTGATAAAACGGATGGGGGAGTGAAACTTTAACGATATTTACATCAAGCCTTTTTTAATTTCAGAAAAGTGAGAATCAGAACTGTTAACATACAGAAAGGCATTATAATCAATACTGTACAATACAGTAGTACTGATATCCTGTCCACATCATGCAACCCTAGTGTGAGGGATCTGGAAGAGCAAAAAGGAAATAGTAATGCATGTAGAGGAGCTTTTTGGGGATGGAGAGGAACTTTGGAAGGAACGCAAGGCATTGAAAGAGCTTTAGAGGAAGTTAAAGTCAAATAGAGGAACTCGTTTATGGCATGAAGAAGAACCGTGTGGAAAGTCTGGGGCGTATAAAGGAAGTTTACAACATTAGAGGAGCCCTAAGGAAACATCAAGGCAAGTAATAAAGGTTTGTGGGAGTGCATTTGTGGCATGAAGAGGAGTTTTAGCAAAATGAATAGCTTTGGAGGAAATTTAAAGCATCTAGACATGCTTTGGGAAGGTTTGGGGCAAGCAGAAGAGCTTTTGAGGGGAGTTTCAAACAAAGAGAGAAACTTTGAGATATGTTTAAGGGACTGGAGGAGCTCTGAATGAAGTCTGAGACTCAAAAAAGAGCTTTGAGATAAGTTTGTGGCACATAGAGGAGATATGAGTGAAGTTTAAGGTTCATTTAGGAGCTTTAAATTAATTTTGAGGCTCACAGAGAAGGTTTGACTGAAGCTTGAGGTTCACATAGGCGCTTAAAGTAAAGCTTGAGGCTCATAGGGGAGATTAGAGTGAAATCTGAGGCTCATAGATGGGCTTTAAACAGATGCTGAGGCTCATAGAGAAGCTTGGAATGGATTTTGAGGTGCATTGAGAAGCTTTGAATTAATTTTGAGTTTACAGAGGAGCTTTGAGTGAAGTTTGAGGTTCATGGAGGAGCTCTGAGTGAGGTTTGAGGCTCACATAACAGTTTTGAGTGACATTTCAGAATCTTAGAGGAGATCTGAGTGATGTTTGAGGCTCATATAGAAGTTCTGAGGAACATTTTAAGCTCAATAGCTTTCGGGAGTCTTTGTGGGAGGTATGATAAGCACCAACGGCCATCAGTAAAGGCAAACTACAGCTGTGTCCACCTCCAACTGTCTCAGAGAGACCCCCATGGCTCTATCTCATCCCTCCCCTCCTCACTGGGTGAGGGTTGGGGTGGTGGGGGCGGTTCTGGGTTTTCGGATATAGAAATTTGACTTGGACCAGCTTTGAAAGATAATACAGTGATGTGATCCATAGTACAGAAATGTGAGAAGCTTTACATCTACGCCCAGAAGATCTTTCTCAGGTGCAGTAAAGAGCACACACTGCTGTTCACGCAGGGTTTGATGGAGCTTCGTCCAGCATCTTAGAGATGAGCTGAGCATCTGCCCTCACTAATATCTTCATGCCTGAATGCATTCAAACCCTCACAGCCCTGTTCCAACACTGAGCCTTCTCAGAAGAGGTGGAGGGCAAAAAGCTTCACAAGAACCATTGGAGGAACAAGGATGTTCTTTCTAACCTTTTCCTGCTTTTTCACCTCACTGCTTCTCTTTCTTTTACTCACTCCCATTTTTCTCTACTTTTCCTGGTCATTATTTCGTCCCCCCCCCCACCCCGTCCTGCCACTGTTGGACAGTTCATCACTCTCTTTCATCTTCCTCTCCAAACAACACTTTGGCCCTTTGACCAGGGGATTCTGCCGGCTCTCCTTGACATCTTTATCACGGGGGCAGGGCTGAACAGGAAACACACACGGACAAACACACACACACACACACACACACACAAAGATCCTCCTTTGGGACTTCAGGACTTTACTGACTAGCCCCATACCTCACTGTTGAGGAGTGTTTGTGTGTGTGTGTGTGTGTGTGTGTGTGAGACTTTGAAAAGAGTTTCAAAGAGCTTCTTATGAAAATATATATTACATAAAGAAAAGTAATCACATGTATATAATACAGCAGGGACATGTTATAATTAAACACAGAAGTGATCGTTATTAAATAAATATCGTTTATATGTATCATGTGTGTGTGTGTGTGTGTGTGTGTGTGTGTGTGTGTGTGAAGGCAGAGAAGCTCAGCTGCTGAGAGTTGGCACCAAGCTGCCCGGCACGAACCTGCACCATCCTGTGAATCTAATTGGCATTCAGTGGCTTGATAAATGGATTGGCATAATGGGACAATATACTTGACATATGCAGGGCCCTCCTGAGATCAGGATCCAGGGATACGGCTTTTCTGTGCTTCACATGTGGACGTGTGACAGATACCGACACACACTCCCTCTCCGAGCACACAGCTGCGGCCTTGGGCCACACACACACACACACACACACACACACACACACACACACACACACACACACACACAGTTTGTTTTGCTCTCATCATTCAGAATTCATTTTAGCCCCACTGAAGCAAAGGTTGGATTTATTCTATCTGTCTGTCTGTCTGTCTGTCTGTCTGTCTGTCTGTCCGTCCGTTCGTCTGTCCACCCGTCCGCCCATCCGCCCGCCTATCTATCTATCTATCTATCTATCTATCTATCTATCTATCTATCTATCTATCTATCTATCTGTCTTACTTTTCATCCATTCACCCATCCGTACATTTGTCTGTTTCTTCATTCTGGATGGCCAATCATCCATCCATCCATCCATCCATCCATCCATCCATCCATCCACCCATCCATCCATCCAATCATCAATCCATCCATCCATCCATCCATCCATCCATCCATCCATCCATACATCCATCCATCCATCTATCCATCCAACTATATTCTATCTATCTATCTATCTATCTATCTATCTATCTATCTATCTATCTATCTATCTATCTATCTATCATCTATCTATCTATCTAGCTATCTATTTTTTGGGTGAGTTTTTGCCTGCTTATCCACTGTTTTAAGTCTGGATAAAAAAATAATTAACACACACACACACACACACACACACACAACCAGCCCTGTTCCTCTCTGAGCCGGTACATTACAATAACCACGGATCAACAAATTTGCATATTTGCATATCCAATGAATACAAACCGGTCACATCTGTGAGCGCAACGCATCACGGCTCTCTCCTGGGTCGCCATGGTGATGAATGGCAGACGTGCTCCCACAACAAATGAGCCAGTTTGGTGTCTTCATATTTCTCTCTGGGTGTGTGTATGTGTGTGTTTTCTTCTTTAGGAAATATACCTCCTAATTAATTAAAAGCAGCTCAAATGCTGTAAATTAAATGTAAGCACAGGCTGCTGGGAGTGGATGGGGATTCGTTTCCTCGTCTCACAGAATCAGTGTGGGTTTTAATGCCTCAGTGATCCCTGGGGCCGTGTTGGCACATAGAAGTTTATTTCAAATTCAGAGATTAAATTTACTTATATAGATAGTCCCATATCACCTATTCTGAGCATCACCAGAGAGGAACACATGGAGAAAAACTCTCTAAGAACATCAGGAAGAACTGCTGAGAGCGTATCAGACTAAGGTCTGATGATCCGTCCTCCTCTGAGTCTGACTTGACACAAGTAGGACAAGGTCAGTATCAATATTTAACTGATGCATTAGTGATTTCTGTGAACAGAATAAAAAATAAAACATTTGTGATGGACTAAAGGTTCTGTGAAGTTCTGGATTAAGTGTCTATTAATTGTAAAGTGATTTTAACCCAGTATCATTTCAAGACAAAGACCAGAAGAAAATGGACCAGAATACACAGGGGTGGCTTCAAAATCTCAGATCAGAACAGAACTCCATAGAACTTCTGAAAACAATGGTTATCAATGTTCCTCAAGCAGCCTGACCGATCCAACAAGAAAGAAAGACGTTTCCAGGGTGTTAACAGATAGCAAAGAAACAGCACAAATAGCAGATAGAAAAGAACCAGTAATGAGAGAGAGAGAGAGAGAGAGAGAGAGAGAGAGAGAGAGAGAGAGTCTCTAATTAGTGTGTAAAAAACAACATATGGAAACTTCATTGTCCATTTCATCCCTCAGTGTGCACCATCAAGTCACATTTCTCCTGCTCAGTCATGCTCACTGTGTGTGTGTGTGTGTGTGTGTGTGTGTGTGTGTGTGTGTGTGTGTGTGTGTGTGTGTGTGTGTGTGTGGGTGTGTGTGTGTGTGTGTGAGGGTAGTTAGAAGGAGATGCTTCCTTTTTTGGGTGTGTATTAGTGTGCTTGTGCACAAACGTGTGTCTATGTGTGTACTGAAGTTCTGCCACTCAGAACCGGACTGGGGTTTCGGGTCGAGTTTGAGTTCATTAAGATGTTCAAGGTCTCCCAGAAGTCTCTCCTGCCCAACTCCTCACACAGGGGATGGACAGGGACCCTGAGGACTGGTGTCAAACAGAAGACAAGACGTAGCCTCACAAAAAGGACAAAAAAAATGAATGGATTGATCTCTGTTTGGGAACATCAGGGACAGCTGTTGCTGTAGCCTGCAGCTCTACTATTACAGACACGTAAGTTCCCCGTCCATCCATCCATCCATCCATCCATCCATCCATCATGTTAGCCATTTTATCCCAGGGATTATGAAAAATGGAGAAACAATTGGAGAGATAGACCAGACACTACATGATGAGAATTTATTTAGTCCATTACTGGATTTATTTTGTCCACTACCGTGCAGCAGTGCCCAAGAAGCAGTGCTGAGGACAGTACCTTGCTTATATCTCAGGGCAAACCAAGGACCTTCTGATTACGTGCCCCTAAACAGCTCTGTCCAAAAGATCGAGAAGTGAACTCACTAGCAGGAGGAAATGAAGGACTAAACTGGAAAAATTACACTCAAATGCAAAAGGCAGAGAAACCCCCTGGACAGGCCGCCATTCCATCACAAGACGCGCACACACACACACACATACACACACACACACACACACACACACACACACACACACACACACACACACACACACACACACACACACACACCTAGGGGACAGTTTATGTCCAGTCCAGTGTCTTTGGACTGTGGGAGGAAACCAGAGCTCCTGGAGGAAATACAGACACTCAGATAGAACTTCTCACTCTTAAAATATAACCATTAAAATGAACCTCAGGGCCTCAAAATCACAGACGTGTGTATGTTCACACTCGTTCAGACCTGTAGTGTGTATACTGAAACTGTCAGAACAAAACCTTGTATCTCCACCTTTTTTTGCACAATTTGATGACAATTACAGTGACAGCAGCTCAAGTTCCATGATGAAGAAACTGGTCGAAACTGCTCCAGATGATACGGACTCTTTAATGTTTTTTCCTTCAGACACAACTCATTAGTTTAGCAGCAGCTGAGGCTCACACAGCGGTACATGTGTGTGTGTGTGTGTGTGTGTGTGTGTGTGTGTGTGTGTGTGTGTGTGTGTGTGTGAGATCTTATAGTTCATGCTATAGAACCAATAACACTAAACACGTGATGTTTTTTCTGAAAATGTGTGCAAATCAGTTTGCGTTTCGCAAATTCAGACAATGAGCTTCTGTCTTTTCCCCCTCGCTGAGGCTCTGAGCACTAAAGCACATGGTTTGGTTGCTGGATGACTATAAAGATGCACAAACACACACACACACAAACACAAACACACACACTCACAAACAAACACGCACAAATATACACACTCACGCCCCTCCCCTCCTGTCCCACTGTAAACCCCTCCAGCCACTGTGGGAGCCTCGGCTAATGAATCAGAAAAGAAGCTGGTTACCAGATGTCTGTGCATAATAACACAGTCCAGCATCAACTGTACCGGCATTCAGAGAGACAGATCTGTCTGTCTATCTGTCTATCTATCTATCTATCTATCTATCTATCTATCTATCTATCTATCTATCTGTCTGTCTGTCTGTCTGTCTATCTGTGTCTCTATCTATCTATCTATCTATCTATCTATCTATCTATCTATCTATCTATCTATCTATCTATCTATCTATTTATCTATCTATCTATCTATCTGTCTGTCTATCTGTCTATCTATCTATCTATCTATCTATCTGTCTGTCTGTCTGTCTATCTGTGTCTCTGTCTATCTATCTATCTGTCTGTCTGTCTGTCTGTCTGTCTGTCTATCTGAGTCTCTATCTGTCTATCTATCTATCTATCTATCTATCTGTCTGTCTATCTGTATATCTATCTGTGTTTCTATCTGTCTATCTATCTATCTATCTATCTATCTATCTATCTATCTATCTATTTATCTATCTATCTATCTATCTGTCTGTCTATCTGTCTGTCTCTCTATCTATCTATCTATCTGTCTGTCTGTCTGTCTGTCTGTCTGTCTATCTGAGTCTCTATCTGTCTATCTATCTATCTATCTATCTATCTGTCTGTCTATCTGTATATCTATCTGTGTTTCTATCTGTCTATCTATCTATCTATCTATCTATCTATCTATCTATCTATCTATCTATCTATCTGTCTATCTATCTATCTATCTATTTGTCTGTCTGCCTATTTTCCTGTCTGTCTGTCTGTCTGTCTGCCTGTCTGCCTGTCTGCCTGCCTGCCTGCCTGTGTGTCTGTCTGGCTGTCTATCTATCTTTCTGTCTGTCTGTCTGTCTGTCTGTCTGCCTGTCTGCCTGCCTGCCTGCCTGTGTGTCTGTCTGTCTATCTATCTTTCTGTCTATCTGTCTGTCTGTCTGTCTGTCTGTCTGTCTGCCTGACTACCTGCCTGCCTGCCTGTGTGTGTGTCTGTCTGTCTATCTATCTTTCTGTCTGTCTGTCAGTAACATGTTCAAGAGTCCTGAAGGTTAATCCTGTTTTTGTAGCGTCTCACAGTGTCTGTCCACGGTCTTTCACACAGTCCTGTCCGTCTCCATGACAGTGCTCGTGTTTATTTTCTCATCAAACCGTCAGCAGTGTCTCTCAGATGAAACACGAGTGTTATTTCACAACATCACGGAGTAAGAAGTCTATAAGCTGCTCTTCCTCTATGAGTTTACACTCCCGGCGCTGATAAATAAACAGAGCAGGACGTGTAACCCTGCTGTAGGAGCAGCTGCTTCATCGGGAGTTCAACCAAACACTGGGTTTAAAGCGAGGTGGCTTGTGAAGCTTCACAATGACCAGTGCGGATGTGCAGCGAGCTCTAATTAGAGAATTATCAATGACCTGCTTGTGTCCTTCCTAAACAAACGGTCAGTCAACAGGATCCAAACCTGCTGTGTCCCTGCAGAGTCCAGCTTCCTTCCTCACCACCCAGAACCAGAGAACGGCCCTCACTGCTGTCCCAACCAGAGAAGGCTTCAAAATAATAAAAGCGTCCAACGAAAATAAGAATGTGATGCTAAAATTACAGTTGTGTTAAATTTCTAACCTAACAATTATAGCAGGAAGTTTGAATGTATTTAAGAAATGTATCATAATTAAAAGATCTCTAAATGATGAAAAAGCATAAAAAAATATATATATGTATATATAGACGCCTAATAACCTAATAAAAATAAATAAAGTATATATTGTATATATTTATATGTATAGCACATTTATTATGTAAGTGTTCACAAAATATTAGAAAAATGAAAAAATAAAATCTAAATTTGTTTCTAATGGACATGTGTAGTGTATTTTTACTTCCTCTACTGACCTAATAAACTTTAAAATAATCACTTCCTAATTTGCATGGCCGTGACCTCAGCCCTTCCGCTTCTGCTCTGAATCATGTGATCCAGCATGAGCTCAGCCACTGCAGGAAAAATGGGTTAAACTCACAAACAGCAGCATCTACTCGTCTGCTTTGAACATTGTGTGGTTGAAGGAACTGCAGATCAAAAAAGAGAAAAAAAAAATTAAACAGAAACACTGTTTCCCTTTAAAATTCACCATTAAATTTAGACTTTCTGTTCATTTGCATCCATCTCCATTTCTTCCTGTCCTCTGCATCTTCCTCCTTCCCACCTCCTGCATGTCCTCTCTCATCACGTCCATTAACCTCCTCTTTGTCCTTCCTCTTCTCCTCTTTCCTGGCAGCTCCATCTTCAACATCCTCCTCCTGATATACTCCTCGTCTCTCCTCTGGACATGACCCGTACAACATAGCTGGTTACACTACTGTCCTGTAAAACTTCACTTTCACTGTAAATGAATTTAAACATTAAATATTCTCTGCAAACTTCCGCAAAATCTCTGTTTCTCTTTCTCCCACCTTTTTCAGAACAGACTCCTTACTTTTGTCTGAACATCTGAGTTAATCCTCCCATCATTTTTATTCTCCATCACCTTCCCAACATCCAGACCCGTTTCAGACTAAATGAACAAAAACACAGAAAAGACGTCCCCCTGTGTGCAGGACAGAGTGCAGGAGACGTGAGAGAGAGGACAGGGAGAGTGGACGGTGGAGTTCAGGGTGTGTTGAGTGTGTGTCCGTGATGGAGAACTAGTAGAGACGTGGATGAAAGTGAAGCGGTGAAGTTCATGTGGATTATTTTCAGTAGATTGTTTTTATTGGAGTTTGAATGCAGCGGTTAGAAATGTCCCTCAAATGTCCACGTTTTACTTTTATACCGTGGGTTCATTTCAGAGTTTAGAAGAAACAGAGAACATTGGTAGAATTGGTAGGAATATAAATCTTTCTGTGTTACTTCCTGTAAAGTTTTTGTTTTTTCCAGGCAGTGATGCTGGAAGCTCAGCTCATTTGCGGGTCCTTTACTGGTGAAGTGTTCTTTAAACACAGGCTGGTACATTTCACAGAATAAAGAAGCTGAACATGCAGCTGCGGTTCTACTTTCAAACGAATGTGTGAATTTGTTGTGAAAAAAACCCCAAAACTTCCCCATTGAAGGGCCCTGATCTGACTGGAGGTTTCATTATCACTTTTAATCTTTATATTTAAAATAAAACTATATTTTATTCTGACTGCATTTATTTATTTATTTATTTTTTGCTTTATATATTTTTAAGAGTTCTTCTTCTTCTTCATCTTCCTCTTCTTCTTACATTTACATTTACATTTACGGCATGTAGCAGACGCTCTTATCTTATCCACAGCGACTTCCATGTCCTACTTACAGGGACAGTCCCCCTGGAGACACTCAGGGTTAAGGGTCTTGCTCAGGAACCCAGTGATGGTAGTGCTGGAGGTGCTGGGACATCTTGAGCCATAGGTCCATAGGCAAGTACCCTCCCACTAGAGCACCACCACCCTTCTTCTTCTTCTAGTTTTTCTGCTTTCTTCTGCTGCCATCAGGAGTCCCCACAGTGGATAATCTCTCACCACTTCTTCCTGTCCTCTGCATCTTCCTACATCTTTTTTTTTTTTTTAAACATTACTATGTTACTTCAGAGTCAACATAGTAGTTTATTTGACGTTTAATGTTGGTTCTAAAATTAGAGAAGCAAGGTTGCGTTGGTTTGGACATGTGCAGAGGAGAGATGAGGATTATATGGGAAGGAGGATGTTGAAGATGGAGCTGCCAGGAAAGAGGAGAAGAGGAAGACCAAAGAGGAGGTTTATAGATGTGGTGGTGAGAGAGGACGTGCAGGTGGACGGTTTGAAGCAGGAAGATGCAGAGGACCGGAAGACATGGAGACGGTTGATCTGCTGTGGTGACCCCTAAATGGGAGCAGCTGAAGGAGTTACTTCAGAGTCATCATAGGAGTTTATTTGACATTCAATGTTGGTTCTACTGGTGAATCTGTCTATCTTTGCAGTTGCAACATAAGCAGTTTTCTTCAGTATTGACGAAGGTTTTCTGATTCTGCATGTCATCTCCCTCCACGTCCATACTGCTCTTTGTCCTTCCTCTTTTCCTCTTTCCTGGCAACTCCATCTTCAACATTCTTTTCCCAATATCCAAACCAACACAGCCTCACTTCTCTAACTGTCTCCAAATCATCCAACCTGAGCTGTCCCTCTAATACACTTCGTCCTCATTGTTCCTAATGCAAATCTCTGCGTCTTCAACCGTGACACCTCCAGCTCCACAGCCTCTCTTTTCATTGACACCAACTTCTCCAGCTCATATGACATAGCTGGTCTCATGAAACAATATCAATCCACAAAGACAACCTTCTGAGACAAGGAAGAAAGATCATCAAGACTTGGTAAAAACACAGTCTGTCATCTTTGGCGTTATTAAAGGTCATTGTTTGGACAACGTTTGAATTTGGGACCTTCTAAAAGCCCCCTTTTATCACTGGGCGTGTGTCTCAAGCAAAGGCTCTACAGTGTCCAAACTTGACCCTGTCAATGTCAATTAAAGGTGTGTCACAGTGATGTTTTACAGAAATCTGCTCATCCATTTATTAGAGAGCAGTTTTGAAGAACTCAGGCACAGCATGGTCCTTGTTAAGAGGGACAGCCTGTTTGTCTCTGGATCTGCAGGAAAGGGGAAAGGTCCTCATTAACTCCAGCTGCCTTAAATTGACCACATAGGAGCAGAGATGACTGCATTAAAGCATTCCAGGGGAAGAGGTTATCAGATGGCACATGGAGAGGACCACAATCATTTGCTCCTTACTTTTCTGGGCCATTGCAATCACTATGATCTGGCCTGGCCAGGGACGTAGGATATGGCCCAGAGTACACATCCATGAGAACCCAGATGACAGAAGTCATTTAACCTCCAAAGGTGCACCTTACCAGTAGAATGGGAAAAGTTACATGAGCTGAAATCAAGTACTGAGCTGGTAAGAAGTCCCCCAGCATGGCTCTGTAGAGAGTACCTGCATTATCTGAAGTGATGAAGCTCCATGCTGGGAGTGTTTGGAACATCAGGACTTGTCTCACTAGTGTGCTAATTGCTAAAAGCAATCAAATAATCTGCTCTTACTGCAGCAAAGGGGACACAACAAGGAAGGCCCTGAAGTGCAAAACTTCTCCTTCTTTCTGATGCTCCCATTAGGGGTAACAAAAGCAGAGCACTTCCATTTCTTCCTGTTCTTCTTTCACACCGACTCCCTGAATGTCCTCTCTCACCACGTCCATAAACCTCCTCTTTGTCCTTCCTCTTCTCCTCTTGACTGGCAGCTCCATCCCCAACATCCTCCTCCTGATATACTCCTCGTCACTCCTCTGGACATGTCCAAACCAACACAGTCTCACTTCTCTCACATTGTCTCCAAACCATCCAAACCTGAGTTGTCCCTCTTATATACTTGTAGCTAACATTGCCCATCCTCATCTCTCATAACGCAAATCTCAGCTTCTTTAACTCCAGCTCCACCGCCTGTCTTGTCACCATCTCCAACCTGTATAGCATAGCTGGTCTCACTACCATCTTCAAAAAGTCCCCATTTACTCAATGCATGCAAATCACATCTTTTGAAATCATCTGTATCACTGCTGGTAATGGAATACTTACTATTGGACTGGAAAGAAAACCAGTAGTATCTTTCATCCCTACTTCACATCAATTCTGCATGAATCATTCGGCAAATGGCAGTAAGTGAACTGAGCACTAGTGTCACCAAACCATTTGGCTCCATCTGAAAGCAGATGGCAATGAATCAGGATCTCTTTCTCCAGGAATATGTGATGCCCTAGCCATCATCCATCTCCCACATGCTTTTATTATTTCGCACAAGGCAGAAGGTTTTGCACGACGGGTCTTGGCCTGTCTTTTATAATTTATTTCGTAACAGCACAGCACAAATTTGCCAAAGCATTATTCATTTGAGTGTTCATTAATTATGCAAATGAGCTGCAATTAACTAATCTCTTCATAAGACGCCATTTGCATGTTAATGAACTGGGTCGTTGTGACATTATTTAATTGGGTAGATAGGTACATTAAATACGCAGTGTGAGCAAGGAAGTGTGACTGGGTTGGGAAGGAGTCTCACAAAATGCAAATGTCAAAATTTAAGCATGTCCCTGAACCAGTGTCCACAGGAAGTGTCCTTTGTGCGTGACGTAGGGTGGATGACGTCAAAGCAGCGAGAGATGACCTCTGCGACCTCGATGAGCAGATCCTGGTGGTCTTTTCAGGAACCATTGTACTGAAAGGAGTCTTCCATTTATTTTTAAATGTCCATAAAGATCAGCTGGTTTGTCAGCTTGAGTGGGGTTGGTGTGAAATGTTTCCCTGTAGAGAAATTTTCTTTACAGTGTTGGTGAATAAAACCAGACATCTCCATATCTCCATCATCCACACATACATTTTATATTTTTCACAAACCCACCATTAAACATGTTCCTGTCTCTGGGTGTTTCTATGGATGGTGCTGATTGTAAAATAATTGAATCAGAACGAATCAGTTACTGAGGGTCTAGTTTTCCTCACAACGTCTGGCATGTATCCCTCCACCATGAACGGATTTAGTTTTAGACCTTCTTAGAAAACTGTGTATAGAATGACTTTCTGTGAGGGAGCTTCAGACGTCTGGTTCCATTGACCACCACTTTGAACAGTTCTGACTCTTTAAGTTCCTCCAGACTGGATCATTTCATGCCAAATCCACTCTGAATGGCTTTGTTAAAGATCATCTCGTTTGATCTTGTTTGCCTTAAAATTTGACAAAAGAAGCCTTTAAAAGCTTTTCGAATGGGATCTAGAAGCTACGCTTGCATAGTCAGAAGGTTGCAGGTTTGAATCCCACCTCCAGCACTACCTCCATTGGATTTCTGAGCATTCTGAGCATTATAAACATCACTGGGGTTAGAGGTTTGGGGTTATATTTAGGCTCCAGTGTTAGATTCAAGAGTACTGAATTTAAAAGATATTTACTGAGATCTTAGCTAAAGACGAGGTGAGCATCTGAAGCGGAAGATCAAAATAAAGCTGTGCTGTCGTTTTTATGTCAGTGATCATAAATTAGAAGTTCCAAGCATTTAAATGCAAGAAAATAAAACCACTCGCCCTGTGTGCGCTGGGTTGGACACCAGCACTCCCCCGCGACCCCGTTTGGGACAAGCGGCAGAAAATGGAAAATAAAACCATTAGAGCAGCTGTTGGATCAAACTAGAACCAGAGGCCTAAGACGAAGATACCAGAGGTCAGTGGGAGGGTGGGAGAGGTCTGAGTGAGCTAATCATAGGCTGGCAGAGGGACAGACACCAGACATGGGTTCATCCTGATATGAGACAAGAAGATGGGGAAACTGAGGTGGACGGGGGAAGCTTTGCATTTTTTATTACTTCACAGGCTCCTGGTATCTCCACCCCGGCTGGGCTTGGAGGAGTTCTCTCTTGCTCATTATCTCAGCGGACCTCCTCCCTTTCCAACGGCTTTTTTGTTTATCTCCAAGAGACACTGCCTCCTTGTTTGAGGACATCAATGTTTGGTTCTTCATGATGTTCCTACATCAAGTAATGTAGGTTTTTGGGTCATTTCAGCCGTATGCACCTGACACAAAGCAGCAATACTCCTGGACTGTGGTGCTACACAAGAAATATAGAATGATTCCCAGACCAGTAGGTTACGCTTGAGCAAGGTACCGTCCCCATCACTGCTACCCGGGCACTGGATATGGCTGCCCATAGCTGCACAGCATGTGTACAGAGGAGGCATTTTGTCGCTGCTACCACATCTGGCATCGAAAACGTTTCAGCACAAACTCTTCGTACTAAATAAAAGGATCACGAACGCTGAGTGTTGAAGAACTAAAATCAGATATTAATTGCAGAAAAATGCAAAATGTCGCCAGATGTTGTGAGGTGGCCTATTAGGCTCCACACTGACCATGTGAAGCTGCTGCTGGACAGATTTCTACTAATAATCCCGAAAGCCCCGGCGTGCTTTGTGTGCTCTTTAATGCAAATCCGTGCTGGCGATGAATGGCTGTTTGCACATTTAACCCTCCTTCACAGGGGGGCTATTGAAAGGCCTGTGACGTGCGGCTGCATAATTAGCTGTAGTGGGAGCGAAGTGGTATTAATTATTACGATTAAAACATTAGCCATGCAGATCATGCACACACACTGCAATGAAAGACGGGCCAGGAGTCCGCCCGTCCTACAACCCCCCCAAACTCACACACACATACACACACATGCATATATTTACTATACATTTATCACATGTCTTTAAATACCATCACCACAACGATGCAAAATGAACAAACGTTCTCAATGTTCTAAAACCAATCCTTTCTCTTCTAGAAATTATGAAAAATTGACTTTAAATGGGAAAAAAATGGCAAAAATTCTTTTTGCATGCAAACATTCACACACACAAGGTGAAATGGACCTCGTGTCCCCCTGACCTACAAAAGGCCTAGTGTGAGAGCACACGCACACACACACACACACACATGCATGGAGAAGGAAGGTGTGTAATTGTGTGTTTCCACTCCTCCTGTAGATTCTGGTGTAATTAGCACTCTTCTCGCCCCGAAGAATAGTGGGGCAATTTGGAAGGCATCCAAATTACAATCCTTAATGAAAAGGAGGCGTTGGAGAAGGGTCGTCTGTCAAAAGGATGCAAACTTCTCTGGGGCGAACGTGTTCGTGTGACTTGGCTACGATTAGACGGGATCTATCAAGCCAGCATAGAGTGTGCGATGGTGTGTGTGTGTGTGTGTGGGGGGTGAAACTAAACAGATTTAGAGCCAGAAGGCCTCTGCAGTTAAAGTTTAATGAAACCACTCGCACAATAAGACACAAAGCAGGCCACTGGGCTTTTTCTTCACACTCTCGCAACCAAATTGGGTGCTTCTGTCAAATTGATTCCTTTTTGCTCCATTGATGGGCTCCTTTCTTGATTTGACATAAAACACTTAATAACTGATGGATGAACAAGCGAGTCTATTGGAGGCCCTTCATGGACACGAAGGAGAGTATACTGAAATATACAAAAAACGGTTCAGTTATACTAGAATCCCTATTTAGGGTCTCCATAATCAGAATCAAATGTTTTAATTCAACTAGGCTATAAACATAAAATCATTCAAATGTCAGATTTGTCAAAAGGAGATTTATTTTTTCTGAACTCAGTATCATTACAGACGTTGACTGAATTAAAGATAACCAAATTAATGAATATCCCATGGGCGCATTTTCATCTAATGAAGAAAAATAGATGAACATCCATAATTTAGCATGTATTCCAAAGGCTGGGGGTCTACAGGGTGGTCTACACACACACACACACACACACACACACACACACACACACACAAACAAACACTATCTTTCAGTTCCATTTGGGGAATTTCCAAAGCAGTGCAGCTCAAAATAGTTTATAATTTATCTAAATTTATCCCTAAATGTGCCCTCAGACTCCAAAAGGTCTTTGTGGAAAGAAAGAAAGAAAGAAAGAAAGAAAGAAAGAAAGAAAGAAAGAAAAAGAAAGAAAGAAAGTATCTCAGAACGTTCTTGTTCTATTACATTTTCCATGGAGGTACTCTGTGATGGACATGTCCTGTCCAGGACGTGTCCCCACCATTCTCCATGTCATGTGAGACCCGGGACAGGCTCCAGCACTGCTGTGACCCAAATCAGGACAAAGAAAATGAGTGAATGTGGACCGAGAAGCTGCATCCACCGGCACCCTCTAAAAGTTCACATTTTCTTCATCCTGAGAACACTTCGTCGCCAAAAGGTGCCAAAAACAAGTGTGCAAATGTGCTCACACTCGTTGTGCAGTCTTGCTGAAGGAGTTAAGTGCTAATGAAGATGTTCCAAACATAACCCATGACCCTCTGGCTCCGACACCTACCAATTAACACTCCTCAGTATGAAGCCTTCCATTACCAATAAACTGAGCAGGCAAAACGCAGCCATCGCTCCCCTGTAATGGAAAATAATTGAGGAGTTAAGAGGGTTTGATTAGCCTACCGCAAGGCGCTCCACACACACAGTGAAGCTAATACCTGCACCATCTCCGAAAAACGCCTTCAAAGATAATTAAATGGGCTCCCGACTGGAGATTAGTCATTAACTGCAGAATGTGAGGTTGAAGTTTCACTTAAGCTCTTTTTTTCAAGAACTTTTTTCTGGTGGTAATTCCCTCATTTTGCACAATAACCCGACTATTTATCTTTTTTCCAGTTTTGTGCTTTTTTTCTTGTTTCTGCTGTTAATTGTGTTTCCAAAGCAAGATGCAGTGCAACAGTGTGTTTAAAGAGACTTGCCGTTAGAAACATTCATTATTAAAGAAATGTTCTAGCTAATATTTCCAAATGAGGGAAAACCTCATTTGGACACAGCGTAAAAAAAAAAAAGAATCACAAAATCAAATTCCAAAACAGTCCAAAACAGCTCAACACAGTTCTGGGCTACACTGTCCGAGTGTCCCAAACTGAGTGTGTGGTCAACTCTAAACACCAGTTCGCTACTAAACACGCACACACACAACCAGAACAGCACTGTTTAGAGTTTTACCTTCTTTACAAGATCTAAACCATCTACTCTGCTCTGATTCAGGTGTGTTTGACCAAGCAAACTCTGCACCTCATGGCAGCCCTCTGTCCCGTCCCTTTGTCTTCTGTCAGTCCTACAGAGATCTGCTTCACATGGTCATCTCAACATATTTACTGGGCCACTTAGTTTGATACTCTTCAGTTTGTTATAATCTGTTATGATGGACTGGCACCCTGTTCAGGCTGTTTCCATGCCTTACACCTTGTGTGAGCTGGGATAGGCTCCAGCACCCTCCCACCGCAACCCTAATGACAAGGACAAGGGGCTCAGAAAATGAGCGAGTGAGGGATTCTTGCCTATGCACCAAGAGCAAGACCCTCAACTCTAAGTGTCTCAATGGAGACTGTACCTGTAAATAGAAACTGGTCAGACTGGTCGCACTGAACACCTCCCTGCAGCAACTTAGGGATGAGGGTTATGCTCAGGAATCCAGTGCTAGAGGTGGGATTTGAACCTGTGACCTTTTGGTCCATAGGCTAGTATCTTACCATCAGACCTAGACTGGACCGCCAGCACCTCACATATATGTACCTGAGCACTGGCATAATGGCAATGAAAATGAACTGAACTAAACTGAATTGTGTCCCAATTGTGTCAAGGGTAGTCGCTTCCACTTTCACTTTCACTTTAAGCTTATTCAAAGGACCAACACTCCAGACAATAATCCCATCAATATTGCATCTAAATAACTAAACAAATTGTCAGTTTGCATGAAAACTGAAGAGAGGAACATCTTCATATTACCTAATATCAGCATCAGTGATGAATAATGTTCTGGAACTGAGAGGACATTTCTGAATCGGGCTATTATGAGTTTACTTTTGGCTTTTGACACGCTCCTCATTGCGCTTTTGTAAAAACATCAAATTCGTGTTTGCAGGATTCTGGCGGGGCTTGCATGAAGGTGTCATTTTTTTCTGCATGTGTTTGACAGCTGATTTGTGGATTTGTGTTCAGCTATCATTGCTCCCGCGACAGATGTGTGGTGCTTGTTGCTGATTCGGTTTCCGTTTCTCTACTTTCTGCATCTCTCTCTCTCTCTCTCTCTCTCTGTCTCTCTCTCTCTCTCTCTCTCTCTCTCTCTCTCTCTCTCGGCCTGTCATGGCCCCTGTCAGACAGCTAGCTGTTAGCGAGAAGAACATCCTGTCTGAACCCTGTCAGAACCTGACGGTCCATCAGCTCTGCAAGACAACACCTCTCCTAACAGCTCATGGTGGCAAACCTAACAGGGCCAGTCTTGCAGGACTTTAGGTAATTCAGACTCTCCGCTCCTCGGATCATTGCTGCTGTGCAGAAACACTGTCAAATTCCTCACCAAAGCACTGCACCTCGTATTTCCGGCTCTGTTTGCTTGTCAATTTGACAAGATATGCGCCCTCATGCTGCTCTGTGAGGACGTATTTTAACTGTATTAAGGCTGAATAACAAAATAGGTTAAATGAAGTAGAAATCAGATTGTGGAATTCTGGAGCAGTTTCATCTTCATGCCTCAGTAACGATCGCTGTTTCTGTACCACAAAATTAGCACATTCCTCCGCTCCCCTTTTTTAGACTTATCTCATGAGTTCCAAAGCAGAGAATTACATTTTGGGACAATTTAAGTCTTAAGAGCCCTTAATTTGTAATTTCATTATTTGACAATTATCTCATCCCATTAGAAATCTAATTCCCAAACTTCCTAACAGACACAACATATATGAAATCTTGTTGCCATGGATTTGCCTTAAAATAGCCGAATTCAGTTCAGCTATTAGCATTTGTGAGAAAGTGAAAGTGAAAGTGAGCATTTTGTCAGCATGATTGAGCAGCTCGGGATACATTGGAACAAAATGTTTCTTTACATTTGACCTTTCCATCCAAGTAAAGCAGGGTCCAATCATAAATCCAGTGCCCAGGGAGCAGTGTTGGGGACGATACCTTGGCTGAGGGCAACTCAGAGCGACCCACTGGTCAGAGCCTCAAACCCATCAAAATAATATCATATACGATCATTGGTTTATCTTGAGAGGTTACCCACATGCTGAAGCTGAATACCTGCAGCTTTCGTTTCACCTCGCTTCTTAACAATGATGCTAATGTGAAGTGAAAGTGAAGTGAAAGTGACAATGTGAAATCCAGCTCACATTGAACCACAACCAAATACATCCTTTGCATTTAGTCCACGCCCAAGCCACAGAGGGCTATTGTAAGTGCACAGGGAGCAGTGATGGGGACAGTACCTTGCTCAAGGGTACCTCATGGCAACCTACTGGTTTGGGGCTGAAACTCACGAACTTCCGATCCTGGGGCAGAGTAGACCACCACTTCCCAGTGCTGTGCAGCGTTGGTTTTGTTCATGTAAGAAAAGCACTGAGGGGCAGCGGTGGCCTAGTGGTTAGGGTGTCAGCCACATGATCGGAGGTTCGAACCCCTTCCCAATGGGTTGCCCTGAGGTACCCTTGAGCAAGGTGCCGTCCCCGTCCCGCTCCTCCCTGTGATGGGCTGGCGACCTGTCCGGGGTGCGTCCCCCGTCCTCGCCCTGTGTGCGCTGGGTTGGACACCAGCACTCCCCCGCGACCCCGTTTGGGACAAGCGGCAGATAATGGATGGATGGATGGAAGAAAAGCACTGCTTGCCTCAAAGCTCCTCCATCATTGATCTTCTAAGAAGACCTCCATGGTTGATCTTCTAAGTCTTGGCTCCTCAGTGATGGAATGAACTTCCTCTTGTGGTCAGAGTACCTTCTGTCTTCAAGCATCTTCTGAAGACCCACCTGTTCAAGGAACACAAAGTGGACTAACATTTCCCAACCCCCCCTGCACTTACACTTTTCTACACTTGTTTCTCTTCTACCCAAAATAACAGTTTTGGCTCTTGAATTCTCATTTTCAGGCAAGTTGTATTTATTGTGTAGATATGTAAGGTGTAGATATTGAGTTCTCTTGACTTGTTCAGTGATAGTGCTTACAAGTGTGATACTTAACTGGCAAATTTGCCCTCCGCTTTTCCAATCCGGAGCATGCTATTGGCCACAAACTCAGGAAGAACCTTAGCTGTAGCTTCAACAAATATTCTAAATGTTTTAGATCAGCCCGAGGCATGTTTGGCGTCTGCTTTATCGGTTGAATAGGAGCTTAGATGTTTACTGATAATGTTATCTATAATCATTATCAGCGACCAATCACATCCAGGCTGTGACCTCTAGCTCTCAGGAAGAAGATTCTTATCAGAGCAAAGATTAGCAGAACGGTACACAGTTTTTCTCTCCAGGCTCTTAGGCTGCTAAGTATCAACTAAGCCCTTATTTGCTGGGCTATTAGTGGTTAGGGACTAAGTCCCAGAATTTGAGGATCATGTGTTCGAATCCTGGACCCTGAGTTAGCCTGGAGCAAGGCGCCGTCCCCAACACTGCTCCCCGGGCGCTGGATATGGCTGCACACTGCTGCGTGGCATGTGAGTCAAATACAATGGCACAATGGCAAATAGTCACTTTCACTTTCAATATGTAGTTTATTTTTCTGAATATTTCGCACAGAACCAAGTTCCACGAGACTATTGAAACAATATTTTTCATAAACATCTTCCACTGTGCAAGTTGGCGATGCGATTGTTCACAGATGAATGATAAAGGTCGAGGGAAGTGCATTTTGAAATACAATTCGCATTAATAATGTTGTTCTCTCAGATCCACGTGGTTAATGGAAGTAGTCACGTGCAATTTTTAATTAGGTCAGCATCTGTAATGCGTTTACAACACAGTTAAACTGAGTCTATTTTGTACCATGTTAACCCCAGCACTGGCTACCAGTAGTATTTTCCATGTTTTGCTTCTCCTTTTAGCTTCCTCTCTGAAATTCACGGTGAATTGAAGAGGCCAAAGGCTCCTCTTTAGCTTTGCTAATGAGGCGCTGAGGCACACGACACTATGAAGCCATTGAGAAAGAGGGAGCTGCTGGGAAGAAGGGAGTGAGAAGCCCTTAAATAAAGAGAAACAAAGAGCCTCTGTTCCTCTGGTCCTCGCTAAGGCGGATAAGGCAGTAATAGCATTAGGGAGGTTTCCTCTGCTTCTCTCTGTCTCTGAGGAGGAGCGAGGGGGAGGCGATAGGAGGCCAGAAAACAAAATCGCATTCAAAATTAGAGATAAAGCGAGAATTAGAGGGAATTACTATCATTACATTTACAGTCATGCATTAAATGCAACAATTATACTGTTGTAGCATCTGCGGCAGCGGCAGTCTAGTGTTTAGGGATGAGGCCCCAGGACCAAAGGTTGTGGGTTCAAATCCCAGGCCAATAGGATGCCTTGAGGTACTCTTGAGGAAGGTACCATCCCCATCACTGATACCCGTTGACTGGATATGGCTGCCCACTGCTGCACTGCTGCACTGCTGCTGAGTGTGTGGATCATGGTGTTCACAATGACACATAGTCCCTTTCACCACTAAAACCACATATTATTGTTATTACTATTAGTAATAGCAGTAGCAGTAGTAGTAGTAGTAGTAGTAGTAGTAGTAGTAGTAGTAGTAGCAGCAGAAGCAATAGCATTAGTAGTAGTTGTAGTAGTAGTAGCAGTAGCAGTAGCAGTAGTAGCAATAGCAGTAACAGTAGTACCAATAGCAGTAACAGTAGTAGTAGTAGCAGTGGCAGTAGTTGTAGTAGTAGTAGTAGCATTAGTAACAGTATTAGCAGTAACAGAAGTAGCAGTAGCAGTAGTAGTAGTAGTAGTAGTAGTAGTAGTAGTAGCATTAGTAACAGTAGTAGTAGCAGTAACAGAAGTAGCAGTAGCAGTAGTAGTAGTAGTAGTAGTAGTAATAGCAGTAGCAGTAGCAGTAGTAGCAGTAGTAGTAGTAGTAGCAGTAGCAGTAGTAGCAATAGCAGTAACAGTAGTAGTAGTAGCAGTGGCAGTAGTAGTAGTAGTAGTAGTAGCAGTAGAAGTAGCAATAGCAGTACTCGTAGTAGTAGTAGCAGTAGTAGCAATAGCAGTACTCGTAGTAGTAGTAGTAGTAGTAGCAGTAGCAGTAGCAGTAGCAGTGGTAGTAGCAGTAGCAGTAGCAATAGTAGTAGCAGAGGATTGGAAGAAATGGGAACAGAGGAGCTGTTTAAAAGTCATTTCTTGTCTTTGTGAAACAGCACACAGTGCAGCAGGGGGCAGCTATTTAAAGCACCCAATGAGCAGTGATGGGGACAGTACCTTGCTCATAGGTAACTCAGGGTAACCTACTGGTCTGGCATTCGAACCCATGACCTTACAAGTCTGGGGCCAACTCCCAACCTACCAGCCCTCTGCTGTTGTTGCCACATCTAATGGGAGCAGTTATAAGAACATCTTCTACTATACTATTATGTTACTGCTGTTAATGGACTAATATCCATTAGTAAATATATCCATTAGGAAATATCCATAATCTCCTTGTTTTTGTGGAGAAGTGTTTATTATTGCAGTCTGTGGACTAATATCTCAGGTTCTTGAGTCAGCTTAGTGCAGCAGGACATCTTATTGACTTTGGGGAAAAGATCTGGACTGTGGGAACCAAATGTGAATCTGTGCTCAGAACCAAACGGAGGCCTTGAAATGAGATCCTAGTAGTCCAGACTTGTTTCAGCTATCGGTCCATCTTCCAGAACTGGTTCAACTCTGCATTTTAACGTCAGTCACAACCCACCGATCTCCCAGCCGTAATGATTTGTTTGAGCTGGTTCTGGACTGTTTGTGAGTTTGTTTACTCGAATGCATTCGTCTTTTTTTTCCTCACCCATAATCGTTTCCTTCTAAACAGGCAAATTCATGCATAATAGATCCATTTGCAGTTTTTTTTTTCCCCGTTTTTGCAGCCTTTCGCGGCGGATGGAGAAGAGCAGTGGCTTTTTTTCAAATGAAAACATGCATATTAATGTGCGATGACCTACTAAAATAGCGTAAGTGCAATTAAGCAGCCTAAAATGTTAAATTTAACATCAAAACCTAATTAGCTGGTCTCACACCAGGCTGGCCTGAGTCTCGTGGTGGCAACGGGAATGGAAATGTCACAACAGTGTGATATACAGTCTGTTTTTTCCTTTTCTGAGAGCCTTTTGACCTAGTGGCTCATATTTAAATGCATTAAATGCGTTTGTGGGTGTAACATAAGCTGTAAAAGTGTGAATGTGTTGCTGAATGAACAATTTAACACAAAGAACAAAGAATAATTCATCACCCAGCAAGTGGTTGTCAGCAGGTACACATTGTCTTCTGTCCTGTATGTAAAGCATCCCCGGTGGGCCATCATGAAGTTGGTGGAGAGATGGAATGGCCTAAATCCATTGTGCAGGTTCTCCCCGCGTCTATCTGTTTCCAAATGGAGCTCTGGTCTTCTCTGCAGTCTGAAGACATTCACATCAGGTGGACAAACCTACTGTCCTCTTGGTGTACCTGTTTCTATGTCTGCTCTCTAATGGACTGGTGTCAAGGTGTTTCTCTGCTATGAGGGCTGTAATTGGCTCTAAGAACCTCAAGAACCTGCTTGATATATGAAGTTAAGATAACTGATGGATGAATGGACAGATGGATGGATGGAAGGATGGATGGAGCCTTCACGGATATGCGTGGTCAAATGTGTGTAGGCTTTATTTATGACATTTAAATTGGCCAATTAGATGACAGAACCATGGGTGCCATGGAAATACTATTGCTAATACTATTGTATTACTAACAGTGCAATGAAGAGCCTTACTGGAACAGTGGAAAGAGATTGTGCTTGTCAACTGTGTGTGTATGTGTGTGTATGTGTGTGTGTGTGTGTGTGTGTGTGTGTGTGTGTGTGTGTGTGTGTGTGTGTGTGTGTGTGTGTGTGTGTGTGTGTGTGAGACATGTATTACAAGCTGCACATCAAAGACAGCATTGCTGGAACAGCCTTCCTTTCTGCAAGACAAGCCGCCCCATTTTTCAAACAGAATCTCAGATCTAGATTGCCAACGACTCAGCAATTACCCGCTTTATCGCAGTGACTCAGAGCAACGCGGCACGCCTGTCATTACTGCAGGGAGCCTCGGAGCCGGGGGCCACGCACCATGTGCATCATACAACTTTAAAGAGAGAACCAGGACGAAGATGTTGAGGCAGCACTTTCCGCAGACGTCGCTGCAGCCGCCTGTGTTTGATTTTGGAAGAGATTAAATGGTCTATCAGATGCTAAAGGGGATGAAAACAAGGGCTCCTTTTAAGACAAGTCAACGAATAAGGCTAATAAGATTCCGCCAGCCTGACAGCTGCTGCTTTATTTTAAAGCAGACTGCCTTTTAAGAATATTGACAGCGGGGGGAGAAGACTCGCAGCTGAACGTTATTTCTTTTGCAGAATTATTTTATTGTTAAATCGGATGAATTGTTGGGCGGTCGTTTTCCTTGGGTTGCTTTAGTTCAGTTTCATCCTGTTTTTGCATTTGCACAAGTACTTCCACGCTGGATGATGGCTGTGCAAATGTGTTGACTGATGGGAGTGGCTTTTCGCAATGGCTCGGAAGCTTCCCGGGTTGGTCACTTTAATAGCCATAACCATATTCTGGACCAGCCATCTGAGAGATGTTATACCACAGCTACGAGACCTTTTGGACCAGCCACCTGAGAGACCTTATACCACAACTACGAGGCTTTCTGGGCCAACAATCTGAGTAACACTGAACTGTAGCTACGAGGCTTTCTGGGCCAGCCATCTGAGAGATCTTATACTACATCTACGAGGCTTTCTGGGCCAGCCATCTGAAGGAACCAATATTTTAAAGAAAAAACGCTTTCTGAGATCTTATATCACAGCTACCCACTACCAAGAGACAATACACCACAACTACTAGGATTTCTGGGTGGATCTCTGAGAGAACCTACACAACTACTAGGATTTCTGGGTGAATCATCTGAGAGAACCTACACCACAGTTATAAGATTTTCTGGGATGGCTTTCTGAAAGATTCTACATCACTCCCAGCTTTCTGGGTCAGCCATCTGAGAGCTGCAGCTACAAGGCTTTCTTTGCTGAGTATATGAGAGTTCCTACACCCCTATTACCAAGCTTTTTTGGGGCAGGCATTTACAAGATCCTAGACCGCAATTAGCAGGCTGACGATCTGAAGAAAGCTACAAAAGAATAAGGCTTTCCGAATCCATCATCTGAAAGATCCTACATCACACTTTCTGGGCTGGCCATCTGAGGAACAATCCACCAGAACTTGCAGGCTTTCTGGGCCGGCCATCTGAGAGATTTTACATCACAATTATGAGATTTTTTGGGACGCCATTTGAGAGTTCCTGCATCAAAACTATGAGACTTATCTTTCTGATTTTAATCCACGACTACAAGGCATCCAGGACTGGCCATCTGAGGAATAATCCACTAGAACATCCAGGTTTTCTGGGCCAGCAATCGTCAGGACCTCAACCACATCTACCAGGCTTTCTGGGCCATCAAGAGATCTTGCACTGGTGCTGCAAAGCTTTCTAGTTGGGCCATCTTAGAAATCCTACACCACAACTCCCAAGCTTCCTAGTCTGGCTTCTTCTTCTTCATCTTCTTCTTATTATAATACAGCACTTTATTATTTTATACACATCCACACATACACACACTCACACATATGGTGAAGGGGGTGTGGCAGTGGGCCAAGGGAAGGGTTGTTTAAATGGATAAGCATCTGTGAAGTGTGGTCTTTGATGCAGACCCTGAGAGAGCTTGTGCAGGAAGTGGGTCAGCCACAGCCCCTCAACGTCCTGATTTATCTCCACTCTGACCACTCTGGAGCTTACGGTTCACAACGGCCAAAGCAAATGTGGACGTTGCTATCGGGCAGCTGTTGGAGGAAGAAGGTCTGTTCTCAGAGTGGAGTCTGAGTCAGCAAAGGAAAGCTTTCCCTGATACCAAAACACACACTCTCTCCCAGTTCGGACTTCCTCATTTTGCCCAGTGAGATGGTAGTTACAACATGTGTTTTCTTTCCGGCAATGCAACGCTGTAATGCAACCATGGCAACACTCTACATGAGAGCAACCGCTGCTCCATCTTCAGTGCCAGAACTCTCAGTGGGTAAAGCTTCAGAGGAGGCAAGGAGCATGAGGTCATCCGTTTTGAGACAACATGCTAGTTAACCATGATGACAGGTAGGTGTTTAACCCTTAAACTACCACAGTGGAGTCACAGCAGTGTTAGTGGCCAGTAGAGCTCTACTGTGTGTGGGAACAACAAACACTGGCTTCCTGGAAGTTAAAAGAGAACTGAGAGCACCAAGTGTCCCAAGTTCTAGAAAATAAGATCTTTTTAGGAACAAAGTATTTGGGTTCTGTACAGTTACACAGTAGATCATTTTCTTCCTAACTTTGTCCACTCTGAGTCTGCACAGTGTCATAATGGCCTTCTTCTTCTTCTTCTTCTTCTTCTTCTTCTTCTTCTTCTTCTCTCAGCTGCTCCCGTTTAGGGGTCGCCACAGCTGATCATCCATTTCCATTTCTTCCTGTCTTCTGCATCTTCCTCCTTCAAACTGACCACCTGCATGTCCTCTCTCACCACATCCATAAACCTCCTCTTTGGTCTTCCTCTTCTCCTCTTTCCTGGCATCTCCATCTTCAACATCCTCCTCCCGATATAATCCTCGTCTCTCCTCTGGACATGTCCAACCAACGCAACTTTGCTTCTCTAGCTTTGTTTCCAAATTGTCCAACCTGAGCTGTCCCTCTAATATACTCATTTCTAATCCTGTCCATCCTCGTCACACCCAATGAACATCTCAACATCTTTAACTCTGACACCTCCAGCTCTGTCTTTTCCTCAGCGTCACCTACTCCAACCCGTATAACATAGCTGGTCTCACTACCATCCTGTAATGCCGAGAGTCCACCAGGCAAATCCGTTCCCAGACCGCAAACCGTGAGACTGACAGAACTCGGTCAATTATTCCAGCCTATGGTAAAGACTAAACACGGAGGGGCGGTGTTTAGTTATGATGCTGCTCTTAAATAAATAAAGAATGAAACAAAAGAAATGAAATCCAGCCTGAAACATTCCGGTTGAGCCCAGCTCCACACACTGTCTCTGCTTTACTGTAGCAGCATGTTATCCTCGTTTATTTACATCTGTTTTTCGTTCTCATGTTTTTCTTCTTTTAATAAATTCTTCTTTTTGTATTGTTTTTCTTATGCTTTAATCGTGTTTTAATCTCGTTTAAATGTAAATGGAAAATGTCTTCTCACAGAACATCGGCTCCTGGTCTGGCAACAGCTGTGGCCACAAATGTAAGTGAATGTGAAAGTGACTATGTGTCACTGTGAAACACAGCACACAGTGAAACACAACCAAACGCAGCCTCTGTATTTCTCACACACACCGCACAGCAGTGAGCAGCCATATCCAGCACTGGGGAGCAGTTATGGGGATGGTACCTTGCTCAGTGGTACCTCAGGGCAACCTATTGTTCTGGGATTCGAACCCATGACTTTCAGATTCTGGGACCACTTTGCTACACATGCACTTCTACTTTCTACTTCTTTATCTTTCAGCTGTTCCACAGTGGATCCACATCCGTCTCCATGTCTTCTTGTCCTCTGCGTCTTCTCTCTCACACCATCCCCCAGCATGTCCTCTCTCACCACATCTATGAACCCCTTTGCTCTTCCTCTTTTCTTTTTCCCAGGCAGCTCCATCCTCGACGTCCTTCGCCTGATATACTCCTCGTCTTTGGACATGTCCAAACCAACGCAATCTCACTTCTCTGAATTTGTCTCTAAAACCATCCAATCTGAGCTGTCCCACTACTTTACTCGTCCCTAATCCTGTCCATCCCTGTCCCTCCCAATGCACATCCCAGCATCTTTAACTCTGACACCTCATATATATATATATATATACGGGGCAGTGGTGCACTAGTGGTTAGGGCATTGGCCACATGATCGGAGGATCGGGGGTTCAAACCCCTTCCCAATAGGGTGCCCTGAGGTACCCTTGAGCAAGGTGCCGTCCCCGTCCCGCTCCTCCCCGCAATGGGCTGGTGACCTGTCCAGGGTGCGTCCCCCGTCCTCGCCCTGTGTGCGCTGGGTTGGACACCAGCACTCCCCCGCGATCCCGTTTGGGACAAGCGGCAGAAGATGGATGGAAGATGGAAGATGCCCTGAGGAGAGATCAGAGTGAACTTCACTTCATGTCGTCCTGGTATAACCGAGAACATTTCAAATAAAAGTCTTGAAACACTTTTTTTATTTTCTCATGTTTAAGGTGCAGTAAATGACTGCAGTGTGAATAAACTTGCCTTTTCTTGCCTGTGTGGTTATAAATGAGGAAATTGTGAAGTCGCTCACACTCTCTCAGTAAGTTCACACTGTGCTCTGCTCTGAACAGCAGCAAGGTTTGACTGTCACTGGTGCTCAAGGCAGCAAATTATCATTAGGGGAGTTAATCCAAACTCCCTGAACAGACTGAGCATTTTATGACTCTATAAACTTGAGTTTTTATCTACAGCAACGGGAAGCCTGAGACGTAGCCTACAGTTATTAGTTGTGTGTTTAACTGCTCAACACAGAGCCAAACACTGCAGCTCCAAGCAGCTTCACAAACTCCATGAAAGATGAAATGCTGAGACGTCCTAAAAACCTCCTAAGTGTGAACACAGCTTTATTCACCCCATAAGAACCTCCTTCTAGAGGCAACTTCATATCTGTGTGTCCCAGCAAGACACACAACCAGTAACGTTTGGTGGTGTCCAGTAAATCCAGCAAGACTTGTAGGACAACCAGCCTAAACATACTTCCATAAGATTTACTTAGATACTTTCTTCAGAATTACTTTTGGTGTCCCAGAAAGTTTCCTCTTATTCTGTCTGTCCTGCAATGATGACCACAGAAAGTTCATCCTTCCATCCATCCATCCATCTATCTGATTGCCTCTCTGTCTGTCCCTCCATCCATCCATCCATCCATCCATCTGACTGTCTGTCCATCCGTCCATCCATCCATTCATCCATCCATCCATCCATCTATCTGATTGTCTCTCTGTCTGTCCCTCCATCCATCCATCCATCCAACCATCTGTCTGACTGTTTCTCTGTCTATCTATCTATCTATCTATCTATCTATCTATCTATCTATCTATCTATCTATCTATCTATACCTTCATCCATCCATCCATCCATCCATCTATCTCAATGTTATATATGAGGCAGATGCAGAAAACAAATTAAATGATTAAATGATTGAATATTTAAATTTAAGACTTTCAATACTGTAGGCATCAGAGTCTCAGTGATGTTAGACTTGTATCTGAAGAGCTTAATGTTTAGATGTGAACAGTCATCAAATTCATCCAGTTTAAACCTCACTGAGAGAAACCTGACCAGTACGATTTACTAAACCCGCTCGTTCTTTCCTAAAAACTTAAACCCAAGGAGCTGCTCCTCAATGAAACACATCTGGAACATTTTTAATGTAGTAAGAATATTACTGAGATCTACAGGCACATGTACCCCAGATATTGGTTCTGTATGGTTTAATACGCACGAGAATCCAACAGACGTCCCATACGGACTCACTTCAGACCAGATGGGACACATACAGGCTTTTTTTTTCTCCGACATCTGCTGGCAGAGAGTGAGACATCGCCCAGTATAATGGTCGTCCTTGTTTTGGTTAAAAGAGCAATATGAGCAAAGTGCTGATTGATGAAATATTTACGATAGGAAATGAAAAACTATCTCGGATTTTCTCCCAGTGCCTTCTTTCACAGGGCCCATCGCCTCTGGGTGGAGGCTGCGGTTTTGGGGATTTGATTTTAAGTGTCGTGTGGGCTTTAACTGATGTTTGCATCAAAGTGGGAAAAAAAGGGTAGCAATGCTTGATTCCTATTGGAGCATCCTGTGAACACTGGGAAGAAAGCAGTGGAGGAAAAGTTGGACTGAAGTAATGATTCTATCAAAACAAAGCAGGACCTGATCATCAGAAAGTGTGTGTGTGTGTGTGTGTGTGTGTGTGTGTGGGGGGGGGGGGGGGTGTATTAAATTCACTGCTAATTCGACTATTCAGTGAACTCTAGGTGTTTTTTAGTCATGGTTCCTCTCAGTGGTTCTTCTCAGCGAGGTTTCCTTTTGAGTCTTGGTTCCTCTCAGTGGTTCTTCTCAGCGAGGTTTCTTTTTGAGTCTTGGTTCCTCTTGGTGGTTCATCATTTAAGGAGATTCTCCTTTATAACTTCGTTTCTGCTGTAGGATGTTGATCTTTTATGTTCTTGGTTCCTTTCAGTGGTCTTCCCCTAAGACAGGTTCTCCTTCTGAGTCTTGGTTCTTCCTCTTAAGGAGGTTCTCCTTTTGAGTCTTGGTTAAGTTGTCCTTTCTCTTAGGGAGGTTTTCTTTTTTGGTTTTGCTCCCGCTAAACAAGCTATAAGATAAGAACCACTGAGAAGAACCAATATTAAAAAGGAGAGCCTCTCTTCATTTTTGGTTTTGGTTAGTCAAAAAGACTACAAGTAGTACAACTGAGAAGAACCAATATTGAAAAGGAGAACCTCTCTTCTTTTTGGGTCTTGGTTCCCCTAAGTGATTCTTCTTCTAAGAGAGGTTCTCCATTTGAATATTGGTTCTTCTCAGTGCTTCTACCTCTTATAGCCTTTTTCCGCAAAACGAAGAACTTGTTCTTGAATCGGTTTTATCAGTTGAATCGGTTCCTGTTGGACAAATTCATTTTTTTGGTTCCAGCTTAGAAGTGACTTTTCAGGTTTTAATTTGGATTATTTTCTCAAAAAAGTTCAAAATATTCCACTCAGTGGTTCCTCCTCATAGGGAGGTTCTTTTGATCCCTTCAAAGGTTCTTCCTCTTAGGAAATATCTGCTTTTGATCATTGGTTCTCCTCATGGTTTTTCCTCAAAAGGAAGCTCTTGTTTCAATTCTTGGTACCTTTCAGTGGTTCTTTCTTTTGGGGAGGTTCTCCTTTTGAGTTAGTTCTTCACTATGGTTGTTCAACATGTTCTTACAGAGGTTCTCCTTCTGATTTTTGTCTCCTCTCTGTCTTTCTTCTGCTTAGGGAGGTTTTCTTTTTGATTCTTGGCTTCTGTCAGTGATTGCTCCTCTTGGGGAGTTCCTCCATTGAGCTTTTGCTCCTGTCAGTATCAGTTCCTGTTATTCCTCAAGTTCAAGTTCAAGTTCAAGTTCAAGTCCTCCCAGTGGTTTGTCCTCTCTTAGGGAGTTTCCTCTCTCCATCATTGTCACTCTTAATGATATTGCATTTGCTCTTCTTAATCTCTTTTCAAATATCAAAATCTTCTCTTTTTTACATCATTTGAGATTTCCTTTGCATTGTGTGGACCTTTCTAGATGAATGCACCAATAGAAACAATGCTCAGTCATGTCAAATTTGACCTCACTTTTCCTTTAGCTCAATGAATGAACTTTTTTTAGCACAACAGTAAGCTTGGCATTGTTTGAAGATGCTGCAAATTGGCACCTAAAGTCTTTGGACAGGCAACCCTGAGATGCATTTATAATTTAAACATTCACTGAAGGCTTCCTCCACCAGGCAATCCATCCCGAACATGCTTTTCCGCATGACCATGACATTTAGCTCATTACAGCTGCTGTCTCCTCTTCGTCCCACCAGGAAAAGACTCCACATTTTTTGGGTCAGGGGTCTCTACACCATATCAGCTTCCTGTTCGGTTTGAAATTTGTCTGTCTTATTTCCGCTTGTCCAATACTCAGTGTCCTTCATAGTGCCTTATCTTTCCGGCCACAGCACCACTCTTGGCCTGAAAGGATCCCCGTCTGCATGAGCTGTTTCGTTTCTTCAGTGAACCATAATGAGAGAGTGATTTGAGGACACTGCCACTTCCAACAGCATCTAAATCTATTGGACAACAGAAATAGTATCAATATCTATTGGACAACTTAAACAACTGCATTGGTTGGATGTACCAAATGTGACAGCAAGTCTATTTTTTAATGAACTGGTCGCTTCACACCCAACACTCGTGTCCTGGTGTCAAATTGCAGCCATACATTTAAAGTGAAAGTGACTATTTGTCATTCTGAAAGACGGCACACAGTGAACCACAACCTCTGTATTTAACCATTCAGCCGTTCCCAGCACCTTGGGAGCAGTGATGGGGACAGTACCTTACTCAAGGGTTATCTTGGGACACTCTTCTGGTCCAGGATTCAAACCTACGACCTTCTGATTCTGGGGCCTAGTCCGTAAACACTAGTGAATTTAATGTCCTAATCACAGGGACAATCTCTCTGAAACAACTTAGGGTTGAATGTTTTGGAACCAAGTGGTGGTGGTGCTGGGGGTGTAATTCAGACTTAATTAACTCTCTAATGGAGTAGATTTTATCTTAAAATCATAAGAAACACATCACCAGTTTGCTAGGGTTCTCTAGGTGTCTCCATGGGAGAATCATTGTTCCACATAAAGAACCAACTTTATAAATAAAATATGTAAGCATGAAGAAACTTTTTAAGGTGTAAAGAATCTTCACTTAACATCAGAGGTGGCAAAAGTCATTCTCTACATTCTCTACTAAAAAGTGAAAGTGACTAAAAAGTACAGGAATGTACTCAGAGTAGAAAAAAATGAAAAGTGCCGGAATGTACTCAGAGTAGAAAAGTAAAAAGTACAGAAATGTGTGTGTGTGTGTGTGTATGTGTGTGTGGTGTATGTGTGTGTGTGTTATAGACAGAGGATTTATCTGGCTGTGGTTCACTGTATGCCATGTTCACAATAAAAATAAACACTTTTCACTTTTAATTTGCAATGATCTGTTGATGTGGTTTTTACCGATAATGAAATAACCTTCTTGAGGGAGTGGAGAGCCATGCTGGTCTTCCTTCACCCACCAAAAAGTTGCTGATACTCCATTTGAGAGTCTAACACTGAACTCACAGCACTGGGAATCAGTTTAGGGTGAAAAGTTGAAGATACACACATGACTCATTGGCTGATGTCATGGCAAATTGAGGAAAGGACAGATTTCCATATGTGTGTTTGTCTGAGTGTTTTGTGTCCTCCACTTCCTCATTTACACGGGTGGAAACAAATTCACATACAGAATTCTAATGTTTTGGCCCTCATTTCTCCATTATTTTAGATTTTTTAGGAAAATGAGACAACAGGTCTAAACACAAGAGTTCTTAACAGCTTTAAAGTCAATATTCACAACCACCACCGTTATTCTTCAAAACAGCCTGAATTCTCTTAGACCACCTTGTTTTTCCTAGTCGTCTCCAGGAAATGTTCTCCAGGCTTCTTGACGGATGTTCCAAAGAACTTCTTTGGACGCCAGCCACCTTTATTTCCATGCTCTGAGACTGTACTGAAAATGAGAGACACCAACACTGTCCTTCAGGAAGATCTGGAGAACTGTTCCTCAATAATACTTTAAAAAGAGAGTCTGGACCTTTGGAAGCAAAATATGAAAAAATGAGTGGTGGAGCAAGACACAATCACTTCTAAAGAGTTGTGGTGGACTTTCAGCAGGTATGTCCAGGAAGGACCTGGATTTATCGAATATGTCTTCTGTATTTAACCCACACACATCGTCCAACAGCAGTCTGCCAGATCCAGCATCTGGAGAGCAGTGATGGGGACGGAACATTGCTCAAGGTTAACTCAGGGCAACCTACTGGTCCATGATGTGAACCCATGACCTTCTGATCCTGGGCTTTCACCCTAAACACTATACCACCACCAACAAAGCTTTGGTATGAACAGCTTTGTGCCCTTTTGTCCTTCAACCTTTGAAGGACCTCCTTCTTGGATGCCAAAAGTGCATAAATCTGTAACAAAAAACAACTCCATATATGGCGTTTATATGGAGCTACAGCCAACAAGAATAAAGGATATGGGGATGTTCAGGGTGGTGGGACGTGTGTCCTGCTGAAAGACTTCATAACGTGGGACCTCCTGCTCCTGATCATTCATTTAGGTTTAAAACCACACCCACTTTAAGACAGACAGGAGGGTGTGTAGTGTGAACAGTAACTACCCAAAACATTCATGTAGACGCTCCCAGATGTTAAGGTGGACTAACGCCTTACACTCCTCTGTTTTATTGCTCTGTTTTCAATATTAGGCCAAGAAAAGGTCAAAGCTGCTCCCTTTCTCCTGGGACAAATATTTAAGTTATGAAACTGAAGAGCATTTACACCATGCATACTGGCTTTTAGCCCAAATATATGAAGCAACATCAATTTTCTGGTGGCTACAAATGAAGAAATCAAATCTGACTGGTCAAACTGGGAGGCATGATTAGAAATCCTGAAGAAGAACCGGCAACAAATGGGACTTAAGTCTGATTGGAAATGTCGGCTCAGACTGTCTTTACTGCCGAAGGGTTTAAAACGGGGCTGTTTAGCAGGACTGTCCTGAACTGGACAGTGTGGGGAAATACAGACAGGAAAAAGCCGTTCCTGGTGTTTGAGAGGTCTCGCAGTCTGGTGTTTTTGTAAGGAGCCATGTGGGAATGACTCAGGCTGAATCCATCCCGGCTGAGGAAAAGCAAAGGAAGCCTTTTGTCCTGATTTGCGTGTAGAAGAACAAAGACCTTGTCTACATACAGTAAATAAAAGCCTGCTCCACACACACACACACACACACACACACACACACACACACACAAACATTATGTACTGGAGACATCATGTAACTACAGCAGAAGCTGTAGTGGCTCACAGCTCAAGGCTGGCCACTCTAGGCTGGGGCAGTGGTGGTCCAGTGTTTAGAGACTAGGCCCCATGATCAAAGGGTTGTGGGGTCAAGAACTGGAACAGTTTACCCTGAGGCACCCTTGAGCAAGGTACCGTCCCCAACACTGTACTGACACCACAGCCCTCTGATCCCAGTGTGTGTGTTCACTACAAGTCCAATGCTCACAGTGTGAGGAACCTCATTCTCTTTTGAGGGACATGTTTCCTTTGGAAGGTATGAAGAACTCCTGTATGTTGCTCTGGATAAGTGTGTCTGCAAAATGCTCTTCATGTAAAAGTAAATGTGGTGGAAAACACCCGTTTATTCAGCTGTACATTTTCAGAGTCTCGACTCGATCCGTGACTCAGTAACGCTGCACGTGTGTGTGTGTGTGTGTGAGGATCCAGCTCTGATCCAGATCTCCAGGGTGATCAGCCTCACACTTTTATTATTGTGGTTTGTGTCCGAGTGTTTTCTGGGGGTTGTGTTTTGAACTGCTTCGTTTTTTTTTCTCTCTCATCTCTGAGTGGCAGCTGCTCTCAAGATGAGCATGACTGGCAGCGGTGCCCCAGCACCACTTACCCACAATCCTCAGCTACTACAACAGCTGTTCTGGCCACAGGCAAAGAGACTGAGTCTGGATCCAAGATACAGGGAGGGGTACAGATAGATAGTAGAGTAGAGTGATCTTTTATAGATAGATAGATAGATAGATAGATAGATAGATAGATAGATAGATAGATAGATAGATAGATGGATGGATGGATGGATGGATGGATGGATGAAAGGATAAAGGTATGGATGTGTATGGATGTGACACTGGGCCACTGTGTGTGTGTGTGTGTGTGTGTGTGTGTGTGTGTGTGTGTGTGTGTGTGTGTGTGTGTGTGCACAGATTCACAAAGAGACACACACACACCTTTGTCCCTCTGAAAGGAAGGAAACACTCTATTTAAAAGCTATTCAAACCGAAGAGTGCCAGACGGAGATCTACAGAGAAGATAGATTACCGAGGAAAGTACACAAAAGAGAATCAGGCATTCTTAATAACAGCCTTCTTCGGAGAGAAATGTTGCTCCACGTGGCCTTCATTTTGGATCAAAAATATAAAAATGTGGTCTGAAATGAAGAAAAACGTAATGCCCAATGAAGTGAAAGTGACTATTTGCCATAGTGAACAGTGAACAACATCCAAACACAGCTTCTCTGTTTAAGCCACACACCGTGCAGCAGGGAGCAACTATTAAAGGGCCCATGAAGCAGTGATGGGGATAGTACCTTGCTCAAGGGTACGTCAGGGCAACCTACTGGTCTGGGATTCAAACCCATGACCTTCTGACCATGGGGCCTAGTTCCTAACCACTAGTCCACCACTGCAAAATGTTATTGTTACTTTTTGCTAGCATCCCTATGGAATGTTTCATGATATGTTAGCATTAAGCTAAGGTTGGGGCATGTTCATCAGCAACAGTTTGTTTGAGAGCAATTTCTTTTTTATTTTGAAACACAGCATAAGATGCACTATTCAGGAGGTTTAACTTAAAATTTGTAAGATTGTTCATTGTAAGATTGGGAATTTAAACCTTGTTATGTTATGGCTGCACTCTGAGACATATCTAGAACCCTGTGGAAGACACAGAGTGACACGATCCCATTCATTCTTCATCAGACATGTTCAGAGGGAGTCTAAATAACTGCAGCTCCTGGAGGCCAAGGATAATTATGAACTGGTGGTGCCATAGGATTTAAAATGGAAGTCAGATCAGCTCCCTCAGACTGGCTCTACTGCAGGAGCTACGAAGATTAAACCTTCCCCCACTCAAACAGTTTCCACCATTAGATCATCAACCTCCAGTTGCAGTCAGCAGTGGACTTTTACTCTTACTGTAACTCACAGTCACTAAGCTACCATTATACAGGGATCTACTCTATCTCTCTTTTCCTTTATTTCCGGTGTTGCCCAGAGGAGGATGGGTTCCCCTTTTGGGTCTTGGTCTCTCCCAAGGTTTCTTCCCCATGTTTGGGGAGTTCTGCCTCTGTCGCCCTTGGCTTTCCCAACTGGGGCTCGGACCGGATTCTGTAAAGCTGCTTTGTGAACAACAACAGTTGTAAAAAGCGCTTTAGAAATAAAACTGACTTGACTTGACATTTCAGTAAGACAGCAAGATGCAGTGGTGTTCATGGGAAACCTGGTGCTGCTATACATATATGTATATATATAGAGAGAGAGAGAGAGAGAGAGAGAGAGAGAGAGAGAGAGAGAGAGAGAGAGAAAGGGATTGAGAGAGAGGGAGAGAGAGATAGTAAGATAATATGAATAGATAAAGAAAGTCTAGGAAAAAAAAGATTGTAATGGGAGATGGATGGATTAGGATGAAGAAAGAATGGACTGGTAAAAAGAAAAGAAAAAGAGAAATGAATTAGAAAAATAAAAGAGAAGGAGACAGAGAGAGAAAGAGAGTGATACAGAGAAAGATGGACTAAGATGAGAAGACAGAGAGGAAGATAGAAGGATGGAGAGAAAGAAAGAAAGAAAGAACGAACGAAAGAAAGAAAGAAAGAAAAAGAGCGCAATAACAGAATGAAGTCAGATCAAATCAATAGACTGAGAAGAAAAAAACAACATCAAAGAGACGATGAGAACGAGACAGAGAGGGGGAGAAGAATGGATAAAGATGAGGGAAGAAAGAATGGGAAAACAGAGAGAAAAAAGGAGGGGAGGAGAGAGAGAGAGAGTGATCTTAGTTTAGAACCAGTCTTGACTTCCTGCCACATCACGGCGCTGATTTAAATCTGACCTTCTGTCACCTCCACACACAGCATCTCGCCGCCGCTCCAACAAAGGCATCTCGTCTGGATGATTGTGTTCTGTATCGGCGTCCTCGGCCGAAACGGGGAGCTTTAATTGCGCTCCAGATTCTCTCTTCCTGTCTGAGAGGGTTCCCATGCTTTTTTACTCCATGTTAGCCTTGCCCCTTTCCCACCCAGTGGAAATGCCTTCTTATTAGCCCACTTTACATCCCGCCATTCACCCTGAACGTCCTCTCGTCCATCGCCGGGTGGGACATGCAGATGATGTTGCTGTTGGAAAGCAGCAAGTTTGCCTTGGATTTCTCTCCAAGTCCATTGCCAGCACATCGCCTACTGTGGAAGCTTGATTTTAGATCGAAAGATACTCACGCCAGCCTGTCTCTTCCCTCTTTAACGAGTTTAACGAGCTCCACAGAGTATCAGACAAGGTGAAAGTGAAAGTGACTATTTGTCATCGCGAACGCACAGCACACAGTGAAGCAGAATGAAATACATCCCCTGCTTTTAACCCACACACACCGTGCAGCAGTGAGCAGCCGTACCCAGCACCCAGGGAGCAGTGATGGGGCAGTACCCTCCCCTACCCTACTGGGATTCGAACCCATGACCATGAGTTCCTAAACACTGGGCCACTGCTGCACACCTTTAACTGATTTGCTTTATGGCACAGTTTACATTGCTTGCTGGGGAGGAAGGATGTGGTATTTGTGTGTGTGTGTGTGTGTGTGTGTGTGTGTGTGTGTGTGGCCATGCATGCATGTAGCCTGGAGTGCTGTAGGAGGCAGCAGTGATGTCTGGGAAGATGCTGATGGGCGTGTGTGTGTGTGTGTGTGTGTACTGCAGCTGTTGGCCCCGCTGATGTTGCTGGAGCTCAGCTTTGTGCTCTGGAGGAGTGCGGCAGAGTGTGAAAGCAGAAATGACGTGGCCGTCTGAGTCCCGGGCCACCAGGTGCCTCCCTGGGCTTTGTGTTCGGATCCCCCCCGTACCCATCCCAACCAGCTGCAAAAGCCTGCTAATCACAATCCCACCACCACACACACACTTCTGCTCCACGACACACTCGCACATCAGCCCACACACATCAGCATCCTCCACACTCTGTGGCTCCATCACGGATGCCAGCGCATATGTTTCTGCAGACACCAACCGATGGCACATCGTCGAAACTCTGCCTCCCTGCCTCGCTGCCTCGCTGCGACTGCCATCATTTTGAATTTTGAATACACTCCGCCTCAGCTCCGGGACTGGAACAGTCCTGCCCGCTTGGACTCGAGCTCATACGGCCTCTGCAAAGCTCTTGGAATCGCCCGTTGTCCCCGTTATGTACATCGTGCCTCCAGAATTCATCACTTCATTCATCACACTTCTCCTTCTGCAGTCCCTTCAATCTGGTCCTCCCGGCCTGACCGTCACCGCCCGCTCTCTACTGCGTCAAACGGTGCAATCAGCTCCAATCACCTGAGAACTCTGAACATGGACACCAATCACTCTGAACGTCATGCTGTGATTACAAGCACAAGTTTAGTTCTTTTAAACATCTGCTCACTAACTGACAAAGCTCTCATACTTGGAGAACTATTATTGGATAAAAAACTGGACATGCTTTTACTGACTAAAACATGGCAACCCAGCAATGACTTCCTGGAACTGAACAAGCTTCTCCTGCAGGACAGCTACGTGTAAACCCCGTAAAATGGGCAGAGGTGGAGGCCTGGCTGCTGCCGTTCAGGATGAGGCGTGAGTTAAAGGTCTGGACTTCAATGATGTCTCAATATCTTGTGTTCAAAACTGTCAGTACTAAACCGCTTGTTGTAGTTCTGATATATGGACCACCTTCTACACCTCCGTCTCCATTCTTTTCAGACCTCAGTGAACTTCTCACACTTACCTGTACCCTGTCTGACAACATCATCCTGCTCAGTGATTTTAACCTTCAAATAGACACCGTCTCTCCTGTCCTGATGACATTCTGTCTTTATACAACCGCTCCATTTCTTCCGTTTTAGATCAGTTTGCTCCAGTCAAATTCAGGGCTGTACCTTCCGTGGTTCACCCCTGAGCTAGGCTCCAGGAAAGCTGTTGGGAGACGTCTTGAACGGCTGTATAAGAAATCAGGTCTCACGGTGCACTCAGTTATATGTTGATCACATGCTAAAATATCGATACTGCTCGCTCTCTTTACCTTTCCTCCGGCATCAACAGCAGCAGCTGGAAGCCCAAGGTCCTGTTTGCCAGAGTAAGTAAACTGTCAGCCCCCAGCACCTTCTCTCTCAGGTTCTCACTCATGTTCCATGAGTCCTTTCTTCACTTTTTTCAAAACAAAATTGACCCGATATATAAACTGTTCACAGGTACCCCTTCACCATCTTGTAACTCTCTCTTAGAAACTTCAATACAACCCTTCACCAAGTTCTCTCTTACAAACCCAAACTCTGTTGCTGAAATAATTAGGAAAATCAGTTCTTCCACCTCTTTCCTGGATCTAGCACCTACTTCTCTTCTTAAATGCTGTTTGTCTGCCATCTCTGCCTCTATCTCCATCTAATACATTGATCACTCTCCTCTGGTGTTCCTCTGAAAACTGCTGCTGTTACACCTCTTTTGAAAAAATAACACTTTGGATCCCAGCAATCTGAGAAGCTACAGATTTGTTTCTAATCTATCTTTTATTTCAAAGCTCCTTGAAAGGGTTGTAGCAGCTCAGGTGCAGGAACATCTCAGGTGTCCATCCATTCCATGGCTCAGGTTCCCTCAGTCTCCTCCTTCTCTTGGATCTAAGCTCTGCCTTTGACACTGTCAATCATAATACCCTTCTTTCCTGCCTTTCAGCCATTGGGCTCTCTGGTGCCGTTCTTTCTTGGTTCACATCTTATCTCACTGATAGACAGCAATTCATCCGCCTCCATAACAACAGATCACTTCCTGCTCCAGTTAGACAGGGTGTCCCTCAGGGATCTGTTCTTGGACCTTTATTGTTCATAATTCATATTCTTCCTCTTGGTCATATTATTAGAAACCATGACCTCAGTTTTCATTGCTGTGCTGATGATACAGAAATCTACTTTGCCACCTCCCGCCCCGCCCCGCCCTGTTCCCTCACAGCATGTATTCATGACGTAAATCTATGGCTCACCTCAAACTTTCTAAAGCTCAACATAGAACTTTATTAATTGGCTCCAAGGTTCTCCTCTCTCAATTCCATAATTTCAGTTTATCCATTGATAGTGCTCTTGTTACGCCCTCACCCGCTGTGTGGGATTGAGGCGTTATATTCGATCCCACTCTGTCATTTGACTCTCACATAAACACAGTTGTGAAAAATGTTTTCTTTCACCTCAGAAACATCTCACGTCTCCGCTCATCACTTTCACTGAAGGATGCAGAAACACTTGTTCATGCTTTTATAACGTCCCGTCCCCTCTCGATTACTGTAACGCTTTACTCTTTGGTCTCCCAACTAGAACGTTAGCCAGGCTCCAGTACGTGCAGAACTCTGCAGCTCATGTTCTCACATTCTTCAAAAAATCCGAACATATCACCCCCGTTCTCCACAAACTTCACTGGCTGCCCAGATCGTATCGTATTCAGTACAAGCTGTTTCTCATCACCTTTAAAGCCCATCATGGATCTGCTCCTCCATATCTCACTGAATTACTCCATTCATACACTCCCACCCGTTCACTGCACTCCACCGGTACCGGTTTACTCACAGTTCCTAAATTCAGGTTAGCTACCATGAGTGGTAGATCATTTAGTGTTGCTGCCCCTAAACACTGGAATTCCCTCCCTCAAAACCTACGTCCTCTCTGTCTCTCTTCAAAACTCAGTTAAAAACTATTCTATTCAGTCTGTGCTGCTCCACTTTTCCCAGTTCTTGATTTCCAAATTCTGCTGTTTGTTTGTCACTGTTTTGTTTGTTAACTGTTTTAATTTATATTGCTTTATCTTCTGCTCTGTAAAGTGACCTTGGGTTTGAGAAAGGCGCTATAGAAATAACAATTATTATTATTATTATTATAGTAAAGACATTCAATAAACTTCTGGACACATGAGCTAATTTCACTCAATCTTTAAATCTTTAAAATAATAAAAATAACAATACTAGAAACAAGATTTATTCACAAATTAAACATAAATAATCAAATCAACACACTAAAGGTCTTCTTCTTTGGGCTGCTCTGACCTTGTCTCCAAACCGGCCAGCTTGAACCTTGCCTCTGATAAATTCATTCCTAATCCTCGTCCCTCTCAATGCAAATCTCTAACTGCCACCTCCAGTTCTGTGCCACCTTCTCCAACCCTTATAACATAGCTGGTCTCGCAACTATCCTGTAAAACCTTCTGTCTCAGATCAGTGAAAATCTGATTTAGGCAGGGCAGTGCTCAGCCCTCATTAAAGCTGAAAAATGATGTAATGCACAGATACAGTATCTGTGGACATGAACAGATGATCGATGGAACCCAAATTGTCCTCGCTGTCTTTAGTGTCCCGCTGTAAAATCAGGAACCATGTCACTGAACTGAGTCGAGCTGATTGTGGCAGCAAAGGCCTGGTGGTTAGAGACTCCATATCAGAAGGTTGTGGGTTCGAATCCTGGACCAGTAGTTTGCCCTGAGAATGCCTTGATCAAGATACTGTCCCCAACACTGCTCTCTGACACCAGACTGCCCCCTGCTGAACTGTGCGGTTGGAATAAATGCAGAGAAAGCATTTCATTGTGATCAGAAACCAGCAACAGACATTCCACCACTTTCTTCTCTTTCGGGTCCTAATAAGGCTGGTTTGAAAGAGTTGAGGACCAGGGCATTTTCCCACGGCACACACACAGTCCCGCTACCAAACCAAGAGAAATGACCAGTCACACGCCATTACCAACATCAACACCATTACTCAGATCATAAAAAAAAAACAGGCATTTCCTCAGTGAACTAAAAGTCATGAATGCTGATAGAAATGTCTTGATTGCTGCACCAATACAGCATCCACAGATAAAAGTCAGCAACACCACAATGCCCGATGGATTTAACTCCTCAAATCTCTATTTCTACCTTCCAGCAGACACTGCGGTCACATTCTGCCAAGTTCATGTCTTGTCAGCTCTTCTTATGGCTGCTATTAACATGATCTCGGCTACTAATCTTCAGCCGGAAAGCATCTGCTGGCCATTTTTGTCCCTGCCTGACTCACGTCAGACAAGGGCTCCTGATGATAGATCTTATTACACACTCGCTGTGATGCTGCTCAAGGAAATAACTACCCTCGCATGGTGGTTTCAGGTGTTGCTATGCTAATGATAGACCTGCAGGAGCTGCAGAGCCGAGGATCTGCAGGCACATTTAAACAGCCAAAAGCAAAGGCATTTCAATCAAGGCTTATTCCGTCAGCAAACTGCACTTAGGTTTAACAGAAACTCTCGTTCACTTTACAGATGTGGTTTCAATAGCAACCGCAATAGCTTTGGGTCTATTTTATTTTAAATGACTCTAAAAATGTATGATTGGCAGTTAAGAGGTGAAGTGAAGCTTCTAGTCTGAGCCCATTTTTATCATACAGTTCCATAAAGACTCTGAATGTTCCCCAAGAGTTTATTTATATGTCCATTCAGCTCGAACTCTGCTGCACTTTTCAAAGGGAGTTATTGTAGAAGCTGTGCTTTATGAGGTACATCCTCATTAAATGCTATGATCGCCCAATGCTCCCAGCTGTCATATAAAGACGACACAACCCTGAGCTTATCTCACTGCAGGTCAGTGTTAGTGGAGCTCTGCCCTGCTGAAATCTCCCTGAGAGCTTTAGATCTGCCCTCTCTGAGTAATGAACAGGGGCAACATGCCCGATAGAAGGAATGCACTAAACGTTGTCTTCTGTATGTCATTTACCATCCGTTGAAAACAACATAACCACTTAAAAATGGTGTAAAAACACAAAGGCCAAAAGTATATGGACATCTGTCCATTACATGAGTATACATCCCATTCAGAAAACTATGGGAGCCTTGAATCAAGGTTAACTATAGAGGTCAATATGGGAACTGGTACCTTTGAAGTGAAGTGAAAGTGACTATGAAAGCTATGTCCAGTGCCAGGGGAGCTGCAATGGAGACGGTACCTTATGGGTACCTCAGAGCAACCTACTGTGGGTGCCGGTGATCTAGTGGTAGGGTACTTGCCTCTGGACCTATGCCACAAGAGGTCCCAGGTTCGAATCCCACCTCTAGCACTACCACCACTGGGTCACTTAACCCTGTCTCTGTAACTAGGATAAGTTGATCTGGATAAGAGTGTCTGCTAAATGCTGTAAATGTAAATGTACTGGTCTGGGGTTGGAGTCCTTGGGCTTAGTTCTTTAACACTAGGCCACCATTGCTCCAGAAGCAATACCCCGTATCAAACCCCCGATCTTGATGTTATCAACACTAAGGTTTCCTTGGCATCTTTGAGGTCATGCGCTGATGTTGGATGGCTCCGGATCAGCGTTTCTCTGTGCAGATCACTGGGGTTCCTCATCCTCATCTGAACCTCATTTGATTTAAACCCACAAGCTTCTGATCCTGGAGCCAAGTCTCCTAACATTAGAGCACCGCTGCCCCTGTGGCCCCAACTCTGAAAATAAAACAGCACTCGACCATTATGCCTCCTCCTCCAAACTTTATTGTTGAACAGAGCACGCAAACTCCTCGCAGAAAGGAACCCGTCCAGCAAACAAACCCAGGACCCCAACGCGGCGCTGCCCAAATGTATTATTATATTATTCGCAAAGTATTTTGCAAGAGAGGGAATATTAAATCCTCCTGATTAAAGTAACTTTACTTCTGTTTTCTGACTTTATCCAGTTCACACGGTCCCTGGAGAAGTCGTCTAAACGAGCGTAGCTAAAGAGCAGCCGCTGAACTGCAGATCTGGCAGAAATAGAAGGACGGATTGTCTGCTAGAAGCTGTGTTGCGGTGAATTAAGCTCTATTGTGGGCACATGTTGAGGCTGCAGCACAAAGTGGGCTCTGATTGGACTCTGGGGCGTCGGCTGGAGAAAAAGAGATGCTATTTCTGTTCTCCTCTTGAAACAAAGAACGTGGGCACACACACACACACACACACACACACATGAAACACCAGAACTGTGAATTTCGTCCCCATCATAGGGGATAATGAGTTGTCTGCTTTTTTCACGTGGGTGTCTTCGTGGAAGCGTTTGCTAAATCTGAGTTTAATTTTGAGTTATATATAAAATACTGTAATACAGAGCAGGGCCATCCAGGTAAGTGTTACAGATCTTTTTGTTAGTGAATGGCATTTTTAGGCACAGCGATCACACCATAAATTCTCCAAACATTCAACGTTTTGTCCAATGTGCATCTAGAGATGTTATAAAGACATCGTTTGTTTAATCACCTCCTTATTCTCAATGACTTCATTCTCACAAGAAAACATTTCATTTAGAATCTGAAGGCTCTACAAAAATATTTATCAAAGAATTTTTTTACCGGATGGTTACATAATGCACAGATTCCTGGAAGAACCGATACATTTCCAAGAACCTTTTACACAAAGTAGAGAAATTCTGAGAACACAGTTCTCCACCGTTCATTCAGTAATACTCCTGTATCTTATAGGAGTCCAACTCACTCATTAGGAGTGTGTGTGTGTGTGTGTGTGTGTGTGTGTGTGTGTGTGTGTGTGTGTGTCTTTGGCCCCTGAGGCTAATGACCTCCAGCTGTCGGTGCAGTGATCGCTCAAAAGTTTTCAGAGGGACACAGCAAACAACGAGCAATTCCATATGTTTGTTTCCCTCTCTCTCTCTCTCTCTCTCTCTCTCTCTCTCTCTCTCTCTCTCTCTCTGTATGTGTCTCTTCCTTTATCAGTGCACCCCCTACTCTCTGTCTATTTCTTTCTCTCTGTCTCTTTCTGCCTATGTTTTTCCATTGTCTCTCGTTCTCTTGTTCGCTCATGTTCATGTTCTCTCTTTCTGTTCTCCTCCCTCTCTCTCTCTCTCTCTCTCTCTCTCTCTCCCTCTCGCTCTCTCCCCCCTCAGGTCATGTGTTTTCTGCTGCTCTAGACAGATCCATCTATAATGTTGAGTCAGACCAGATCAGGGTTTGAGATGTTTTTTTTAAGTAAACACACAGACATCATTTTTTTTCTCTAACGGCCGCTGTCTCCAGCTGGAATGCTGTGAATTTTAGAAACTTTAGCTCGTCTCACAGCCAAACACTCCTCCTGCAGTTCTGTACACTCCTCAAAATAAACCTGCCATGTTTGGTTCCCCAAAGTGTGTCCTTTAAACATTTAAAGGATCTTTTAACGCGCAGCTCCTCACGGAACCATTTCTGTAAATGAGGTGTGTGAGCATTAAAAGTTTACAGTCCACTGAGATCATCGTCCACCATTTATACCTGACCTCACGGCTGAAAGCAATCATTTGCATTTATATTTACATTTACGGCATTTAGCAGACGCTCTTATCCAGAGCGACTCCCACGTCCTGATTACAGGGACAGTCCCCCTGGAGACACTCAGGGTTAAGGGTCTTGCTCAGGGACCCAGTGGTGATAGTGCCAGAGGTGGGATTCGAACCTGGAACCTCTTTGGCCATAGGTCCATAGGCAAGTACCCTACAACTGGACCACCGCCACCCTATGCCACCCAATCACATCCTCACAGTGATGTTTTCATCTTTGCAGAAGAAGCGAGACTGTAACAGCAGACAGTAATGTCTGTAGTAAGGGACTACAGTGGCGTGGTGGTTCGGGACTGGGCCCCAGGATCGGAAGGTCATGGGTTTGAATCCTGGACCAGAAGGTTGCCTTGAGGTACCCTTGAGCAAGGTACTGTTCCCATCATTGGTTGCAAACTGCTGCGTGTGTGTGGGTTAAATACAGAAGATGCTCTTCACTGTGGTCCACAATGACAAATAGTCACTTATATGTTTAATGGCCTGCACGTCCTCTCTAACCACGTCCATAAACCTCCTCTTTGGTCTTCCTCTTTTCCTCTTTCCTTGCAGCTGCATCCTCATCATCCTTCTCCTGATATTTTGAGATATATATATCTCCTCTGGACATGTCCAAACCAAAAAAGCTTCTCTAGCCCTCTAATATACTCATGTCTAAATCTGTCCATCCTTGTCACACCCAACGAACATCTCAGCATCTTTAACTCTGACACCTCCAGCTCCGCCTCCTGTCTTTTCATCTCCAACCCATATACCATACCTTGTCTTGCTACCCATCTATCACAGATCACTCTTCTCCACCCATTCCAACCTGCCTGCACTCTCTTCTTCATCTCTCTTCCACACTCGCCGTTACTCCACCTGCACCACCTCTACTCTCTGCATCCTAACCACTCCACTTTCCTTCACTTTTTAAGGCAGGCTCTGTGGTATAAACATCAGAGAGAGAGAGAGAGAGAGAAAGAGAGAGAGACCCCAACACTACTCTTTGAAAAGCTGGAAATGTCTGGCTGAGTTTTAAATTCAGCATGAAATCGGGCGGATCCACCATTTTCCATAAAATTCCTCGATCGTGTATCTGGCCAGCGAATCAGCTGCTGTGTTGATGTTTCACTGTTTGACGCAGAAATCGATTCGCACTGCAGCGGCGGCATCATCAGCTCCGGATCTGATCTGATTACACGGCTTTCAGAAACAAAGGCTCCTGGCCAGAGCTTCTGACATGCACTTTTTATTCATGTGGGACAGCGATGGTCTAGTGTTTAGGGACTAGGCCTCAGGCTCAGAAGGCCGTGGGTTCGAATCCCAGTAGGTTACCTTTTAGCAAGGTACCATGCCCATCACTGCTCCCCGGGTGCTAGATATGGCTGCCCTAAATACAGAGGATGTGTTTGGTTGTGGTTCACTGTGTGCTGAGCAACTTTCACTTTCATTTATTCTCCAGAATCTGAAACTATTTTGATTAGATTAGGGATTAAAGATGGTTTCCTTTCACAGCAACTGGACCTACATTTGGACAATTATTTCTGCAGGGTTGTGGACAAACTCCAGTGATCTAGATTTCTGGAATACTTTGCTATATTAATTGTTTTTCATGAATGACTTCAGTAATGCAGTGTAGCTTTAAACACTTGATGCTGGATATGTTGATATAAGATCAACAAGACTAAAGACTAACGATTTTGATGTTTCATTAAATATATCAGTCAATATTACATTAAATGATAAATAATAATCCACTATTATTTACAAAACAATCACTGAAGGAGTTCAAATATATTTTAACATTTTTAAAATCAGTGATATTTTATGTCAGAATGATTCACCTCTTTTCTACATTGATTTGAACATTATTGCGAGCATTAAATTAGAAATTTATTCTAGATTTTTAGATTCTAGGTTTTTCCTTCCATTAGATGTACAGCCAGTGGGTTTGGTGTGAAATTGATAAGAAAATTAGAGGCTCACATTTCTTTACAGTGGTTTTGAATGGAACCTGACATCTCAAACACTTACGTAGCCATCTGTTTTCGTCTCCAAAGCCACCCTGCATGCATTCTTCCACCATTAATAGATTTCAAATATATTTGGGGTCAAAATCTTTTCAAAGCTCCCTTTTCAGACATCTGGTTCCTTTCAAACCATTCTTGACTTATTTACTTTTGCAGAACCAGCGGTTTATTTAACAGTTGGACCATTTTTGTTTTTGGATGGATGGCACGTTTTAAAGCAAACATCTAACAAAAATTATTATTAAATTACAACATTTTCCAGCACCATAGTGTTAAAGACAGGAAGCGCTTCTACAAATCTTCGTCTTTTCTTCCTTTAAATTGAAAAAGTTCACAGAAGCATATCTCCATTTGATCTGAAACCGTTTGGCACAAATCTCCCAGATGATTCCGAGAGAGTTAACGGGACATGGAGCACTCAGAGAAGAGTCTTTTCACTCCTAATTACCGCTCTCCCCATGTGACTGATCCACCACAGACCCTCTGTGTTTGGAGGGCTGGTGGGTAAAGGCCTCTCTGAGCTGGAGGAAACGTGAGCCCGTCTCCTCTCGGCTCTCAGCGGACGGCCGTCTTTGTCCTTTGAGCCCCGTGGAGCTCCAGCAGGGCCGTGGGGGGGACGACTTCAGAGAGAGACGAGGGGAGTCCCAGATCCGCCATGACTGTGCAAACAACACACTTCAGTCCGACGCTCCCCACAGACTCAATCAGAAACCCAAACGGCTGGTCTGCAGAGCTCCACCGCTCGGGGTACAAAAACCTCATAACACCATTAACCCCTTAAGGGTCTGTCGGTAGGACCACAATCTCACATCTAAAGAGCTTAACATCAGATTTACTCAGCTACACCTGCTGGTTACTAGATGTTTTCAGAAGATGCTGAAAACGTTAGAGCTGATACGGAAAAGGTTATAGTAGATACTGAACAACTGAGGGTCGATAATGAAAATATTATGATAGATATTGAAAAATGTACAGTAGATACAGTTGAATCATTTGTAGCACTTATTGTAAAATTTAACATTGATACTGAAACTGAAACAATATATGTATTACATATTATATATGTTACGGATAGGTTTTGGTAAATATTTCAATATATTTGGTATAACATTTCTAGCAGAAGTTATAAGATACAAAATAAATATTGAAAAAAAATAATAAATAAATATATATATATATATATATATATATATATATATACAATATATATAATGATAATGAATTGAGTGAATAATTTAGAGTAGACAAAATAATTCAAATCAGATGCTGAATAATCTAAGAAAATAATAAAGAAAATTCTGATTTGTCATTTATAGATTTTACTAATTCATTAATAGTCCAAATAATTTGTAGTAGATTTTTTCACTTTGTAAAAAAAACAACTGTTAATGTATAGATACTGAATAATTCGCGGCTTTTCATTTTACCTGCCATTGAGTTTTTATGAGCACCATAGCTACAAGGTCATTGTAATTAATAAGTATTGGAGCTACATAGTTCACCAGATAGGACAAATACAGGTCTGTTCAGAAGCGACAGTGAATGTAATCAATCGTTTGTTCCTGGGCTGTAGGCGTTGACTGCTTATTTACAGTCCAGCAGCTATTAATTAATCCCGTGATCACCGGCCTCCGATGCTGAACCACTGAACCAGCCGGACGAGGACGTCTGAAGTTGGGTCAGGTGTGGTGGACTGTGGATCGAACTAAACACTGGAAGCTCCATCTGAAGGATTAAGATTTTTGATCACTGATCAAATCGATCCTTCAATAAATCAAACCTGCTGAAGGAAATCCATTCCCAGGAGAGTCCATCAGGAACCAAAGCTGCTTCCTTCTAAACATCTTCTCCCATTTTTGGGATGCTGGGAGACTCTGTTTTAAGAGTTTTAGGTGATTGGAGCCAGAAAAAGACAGAGACATTGCACACACTCTTTCTTTTCCTGGGGGTTCACACTGTTTCTAATTTAGCTCTGCTTTAGGCTGAGTGTCTGCCTGTTGCTAAGCGACAGTGCCATCAGAAGTGTCAATCATTTAGAAATATATATATATATATATATACATTTATATTTACAGCATTTACCTCCATTTCTTCCTGTCCTCTGCATCTTCCTCTTTCACATCTGCATGTCCTCTCTCACCACGTTCATAAACCTCCTCTTTGTTCTTCCTCTTCTCCTCTTTCCTGGCAGCTCCATCTTCAACATCCTTCTACTGATATGCTCTTCATCTCCTTTCTGGACATGTCCAAACCAACACAGTCTCGTTCTCTTTGTCTCATCCAACCCGAAATGTCCCTCTAATATACTTGTTCCTAAATCTGTCCACACCCAACACTAATCTCAACATATTCACCTTCGCCAAGTTTTGGTTCCAGTTCTTCTATTAAATGAGAAAACAGACATCCAGTGGTGGTGGTCTAGTGATTGGGCCCCATACTAGGAATCCCAGACCAGTAGGTCACCCTGAGGTACCCTTGAGCAAAGTACCGTCCCCAAAACTGCTCCCTACTGTGTGCTGAGTTCACAAGGACAAATAGTCACTTAAACATGTCTTGGCTCAACTACATGTGGGTGAAAGAGAGTGAAAGGATGTGAATTTGTCACTTTATAGCCCAGCTCTGAAAAGTGTGCCTGAAAGCCATGTTGTCGGTTTTAAAAACCTAAACATGCTTCGAGACTCACACTAAAGAGCTTAAGTGAACAACACAGTGGTGTCGGATTGTGCTGGCAGCCTGGAGGAGGCTTCATCTGAGCCCTGCTAACGGAGGGAGTGCATAATGAGGCTCCACGGGGGGTCACAGTGTGAAAAATTCACTTAACATTTAGTCTAATCCAAACGAAAGCAGCGGTGCTTCACTCAGGAGATGTTGTTGGTGCTCGACTCTGCATTACGTTTTCCATTTATTGCTGTTCCTCTTGTTCATTTTCCATATTCTCTACAGTCAGGGCATGTTAATGAGCATTTCAAATCAGCTGCAGAGCATTTCCTTTGATACATTTCTACACTTTTACCTTCATCCTCTGATGTGAAGTGGTGTATATTTAAGTTGCATATCTGTTTCTTCTGCAAGACTAGACTCAAGTGAAGTTCTCACAACTTATTTAGCTGACTGTTTGGACTTTGGATGCTGTTAAAATTTATCTTTATGCATCTGATTGTTCTTTGAGGGGCAGCGGTGGTCTAGCGTTTAGAGACTAGGCCCCAGGATCAGCAGGTCGTGGGTTCCAGGTAAGGCTTGAGTTAGGTAATGTCCCCATCACTGTTCCCTGGTGCTGCAGTGTGCATGGTTGCCTAGCAAAGGCTGTGGTTCACAATAACAAATCACTTTCACTTTTTAGATTGTTAAACGAAAACTGGGCAGCAAAATCACCTGTCGCCTGCACTGCCTCCACCCAGATGCAGCCAATCATTGCGTCTTTGGTTTTCCAAAGAAGGAAAACCTCCAGCGATGTCTCCAGGGGCTCTCGTGTCCTCAGCTGTGGTCTTTTTAGCTGGGCTGCAATAGTTAAATCCACCAAAGTGACTGTTTTGCACTCTTGAAATTCCTATTTTGTATCCAGGTAGCAGTGTGGGGGACAGTACCTTGTTCAAGGATACCTCAGGGTAACCTACTAGTCCAAGACTCAAATGCGTACCCCTGGGAGGCAGCAGTGGTCTACTGGTTAGGGGATAGGCCCCATAATTGGAAGGCTGTGGGTTCGATTCCCAGGCCAGTAGGTTGTAGGTACCCTGGAGCATCGTACGGTCCCCATCTATGCTCCTTGGGTGCTGAATATGGCTGCACACTGCTGCACGGCATGTGCGGTTCACAGTTGTCTGTGGTTCACGATGACAAATAGTCACTTTCACCTATGGGGTTGTGTCCCAAACCACAAACCACGCTGCCCCAAAAAATCTAGAAAAATGGATGAAAATGCTGGGTTTTGTTATCATAGGTTCTGTCTGGCTTGCAGATTTTCATCTGTTCTAGATTAAAGTGACATTTGAAGCTCATAAAATACATTAATGTACATTAGAACTTGTGTGAACCTGTCCTACGGTGACACAGAAAACTGGTTAGACTACGGTTTAATACTCAGGGATGTGTCTAGAACTTTCCGAAAGCCCTAAAGTGATGTTGATTCTGTTTCTTCCCAATTATCTTCTTTCAGCTGCTCCCGTTAAGCCGCCCCTCACAGCGGATCCGCCGTCTCCATTTCTTTCTGTCCTCTGCATCTTCCTCTTTCACTACAACCCCTTGCAAGTCCTCTCACCACGTCCTTAAACCTCCTCTTCTCCTGTTTCCTGGCAACTCCAACATCCTTCTCCTGATATACTCCTCATCTCTCTGGACATGTCCAAATCAATGTAATGTCACTTTTCTGAATTTGTCTCCAAACTGTCCAACCTGAGCTGTCCCTCCACCTGTCCACCACCAATGGCCGGTCTTTAATATGTGGGTCATTCATTTGACTTGTAAGGTCTTCAGTTCAGATCCTGAAGGCCCAACCAATGGAAGGATTACTTGACTGCTTCTACCTGAATGACACAGAGAAAAAGGCCTGATTGGACAGTTTCCTAAAAAGTATTTTCAGGACTTTACAATAAAATTAGAGAATTACTACAAAGCCTGCAGAACCTAAATAAAACATGCACTTTACATGAACTATAAATGAAAGATTTGCAGTTTTCAGTTCCTGGAGTTCCTTTTTGAAGGCCCAGGGTGTCCTAAGGTTCCCCCATCGCCGTTATCTATGAAATATTGCCGTTAAATAAGTTGCAGCATCTCAAAGGCTGGATTTTGTCCATGCTTTTGTCCACACGCGTGTGTGCAGGTGCAGTGTGGACACTATGGTACGGGTCAAGAAAAGCAAGGTTTTGCAGTTTCTCTCTCTCTCTGACCCCCTGCACTGCAGAGTGTGAATAAATAGGCCTGCAGGTCTGACCCCACGGAGAAAAAAAAGGGCAAAAAGCAGCCGCAGTGACAGCAGCTCTCTATTATACTGTCCCGTTCTTTAAACAAATGGACCGTGGGGACATAACAAAACAATGAGATCGCATGCACGCTGCGCTTTCACACTGTCAGCGACACTAACGCAAGAGTAATCTAAAGCCAACGGGCCGAGTGAGTAAGAGCGAGGCATTAATCACCCCGATCAAACGCGGGACGGCTGACGCTGTCAGGTAACGACAGCGATAATGTGTTTGTTTGCTCGGCTTTATTAATGCGGGGCCAGGTGAGAGATAGATGAGTAAGCGAAAGAGAAGAAGCAGAGCGCTTTTAAAGGCAGGAGGTGAAACACAGAGAGACTAAACTCAAAAGAGCTGTGTGAGGAGCCTGTGCAGCGCCTAATTCATCAACACTGACCATGAGTAGGCGGAAGGGGGACTTGGGGGTGCTCTATGTGTGCAATTCCACATAGGAGTGTGTGTGTGTGTGTGTGTGTGGGTGTGTATGTAGTACACTTGCAGAAGTTGGTAGACTACTGTTTATCCACCGTTTCAGTGTTTATCACCCAACAGAAGCGGTCCAAGGAAGGAAAACTGGAAACTGACCAAGACCATCTGCTCTGTTTCCACAGAAGAGTGTAGCACACATTAAATGAAAGTGAAAGTGACTACCTGTCATTGTGTACACAGCACACAATGAAACACAACCAGATACATCCTCTCTATTTAACTCACACACACCGTGCAGCAGTAGGCAGTCATGTTGCCTGCCTACTGCTGGCAATGGAACAGTGATGGGGACGGTACTTTGCTCAAGGGTACCTCAGAGCAGCCTACTGGTCCCTGATTCAAACCCAAGATCTTTCAATCCTGGGGCCTGGTCCCTAAACGCTAGGTCACCGCTGCCCTGCTGGCTGATTACTTCATGCTTTCTTTAGCAAAAAGCTGCATATGGAGCTGCTGACTGGTCAGAGTGCCCATGCTGACCACTGTCTAATCCCGAAAGTGTCCACAATCAGCATTTGAGCATCAGAAGTGGAGCGAGGAACAATGGAAGAAAGTCTGGTCCGATGGGGCACATCTTCTTTAAAATCTTTTAGGACGTACTACGGAAATGATGCTGGAAAAGCTTTTTGTGGAGACATAAATATTGACCAAATGTCCTCCTTCTCCTCTTGATCTAAAGCCAGTGTCCTCCTTCCGGATCATTTCCTGCCACATTGCAAACACTGTTCAGGAATGATTTGAGGAAGGGTTCAAGGAGTGCCTCCAAATTTTCCAGATCTGAGCAAACATCTCTGGGATCTGCTGCAAAACCTAGTCTGATGCATGGAGGCCCAAAATCAGGTTTCAAAAGATCTGCTGCAGAACCTGCAGTCCAGGTCGGGTGGATTGGTGACAATATGATGGCTGATCGGTGTGTATTATATGATGGATTTCAATTTGGTTGTGTGTGTGTGTGTGTGTGTGCTGGTTTCAATCAGTGCTAATTGCTCCCAAGTATACCACAGCTGGGGCTCTATCTGTGAAACAATGTTGCTGGAAGTGGTGAACACACACCCACCCACACACACACACACACACACACACACACACACACACACACACACACACACACACACACACACTAAGCCTCAGAGCTCTCACTCTTCTCTGCTTGTTTTTAACCAAACTAACCTGCTCTCTAATTTGAGATGATGTAATTACACACTTGCCTTTTCCTTCAACACTTCAGCTTTTATCTAAAATTAATGCAACATTAAATTACACTTTCACTTCCTTCCCAAAACAAAGAGCGTATTTATAGACGTTCTGAGAATCACCATCCCCTGAGCTTATGATCCTCTGAGATCAGAGCTTAGTGGATCTGTTATCTGCACAAACTGAAATAACTGATCAGTTAGTCCCTCAATTAAAGGTCACATTTCATGGAAAAAGCGTTGCTCTTTGCAAATAAAAAGACAGATTTAATTTTATGACATGATAAAAGTTTCATATCATGTATTTTCAGGTCCGTATGATGCATATTTCTTATTTCACAGCGTATGAAGTGAAAGTGACTATTCTTGTCATTGTGAAATGCAAAAGCACTCACCCACACACACCGTGCAGCAGTGGGCAGCTATTGAAAGCGCCCAGGGAGCAATGACGGGGACGGTACCTGGGCAGCGGTGGCCTAGTGGTTAGGGAGTTAGCCAAAGAATCAGAAGATTGTGGGTTCAAACCCCTTACCAGTAGGTTGCCCTGAGCAAGGAACCGTCCTCATCACTGCTCCCCGGGTGCTTTCATAACCGCCCCCTGCTGGTGTGTGTTTGGGTTAAATGCAGAGATCCAATTTCGTTGTGGTTCACTGTGTGCTGTGCTGTGTACTCACAATGACGAGCATAGTCACTTTCGCTTTCACCTTGCTCAAGGGTACTTCAGGGCAACTTACTGATCTGGAATTCAAACCCACGACCTTCTGCTCCTGGGGCCTGGTCCCTAAAGACCACCGCTGCCCAACGTTTATCCAAAAAAACCCAACATGTTTATCGATCCACCTATACAGAACACAGCAGTTTTTTTTTTTGTAATTTGCTAAAAGGTTAAACACATGCTGCATGCTATTGTCGTGCTGTCCATTTGTCCCCCGTCCAGTCGTGTCTCTTTCGTTCCATTTTCAGCGACGAAAATACTCAACACTGAATGCCTTCTGTCGTTTACTGATCCATTTCTCCATGTTGGAGATGGTTAAGGTTGTTTGCATGGTTGTTAGGCACCACCTACAATTCTATGATGTCCTCAGTTGAGTGTAGACCAATCAGAGGCTGTGTTGCTGACTGGGCGTGGCTCTGATCAATTAAATAACACAGATGTGTTAAGCGGAAGTTGTGGAAGTAAGGGGGGAAATAAATAAAACAGAAAATATCACAGAAGGGATCATCGGTGAAGAATTTCACCCATTTTCCTCTTTACTAGCAAAAAACAGAGTCTTACAGTCACTTTTTTTTTTTTGTCACACAAAATTTTGTTTACTAAATTTAATTAATATAACCAACAGCGATGGCCCTAGAGGAAGTGAAAGTGAAAGTGACTGTGAACAGACAGCACAGAGTGAAGCAAAACAAAACACATCCACTGTATTTAACCCACACACCGTGTAACAGGGGGCAGACATGCCCAGCACCCAGGGAGCAGTGATGGGGACGGTACCTTGCTCAAAGGTCTGCAATTAGTCACTTTCTCTTCACCATGGGAAAATAGCCACGTGAACAGGCCAGTCAACAAAATCCACAAACGTATCGATTATTGTTCGTCTCAGTAGCTCTGCTTAGGCTTCAGGTTATTTCAGTTCATACTTTTGATTATGATCTTGATGCACACCATGTAACCCTCGAGCCACGTATCATGTAACGGTACCTTGCTCGAGAGAACCTCAGGGCAACCTACTGATCTGGGATTCGAACCCATGACCTCCGATCCTGAGGCCTGGTCCCTAAACACTAATCCTCACGCTGCACCTGTACACTGTACATTTAAGCTTTTAAGTGACGCCCAAAGCCAAGTTTGAGAGATTTCTTACTATAATGTGTCTGGAAACATTTTCTCACAAAGTTAAGTTCAGAGTTATAAATATAACACTTAAATCTGTGCATGAGGATTTATTTAAAGCCTCAGACGGAGCAATCTGAGTGACACTGCGTTAATGAGTTTGTTTGTGCTTATGGCTTCGACAGCTTGCTTTTTTCTCTCGTTTTCCAGAAAAAGTCTTTTATTTATTCTGTGAATGTGAGTGCAGTTTGTTCACTCTTATGGAAACTGATGTAAACATCTCCGATTTGGCTCGGAGATTAATGCTGGCTCGAGAGACAGGAATAAATTTAGTTGGAGCTTCTCAGATGACCCACATCACTCGTTCTGTCTTGAAACATTTGAGTAAAAAATTTCAGTTTAGAAACTCAGTCTGGGCTACTGTTGCAGGAAGGAGGGTCACAGACCGTGAAGGATCTAGATTCCCTTTTATCCAAAATGATGAAACCAGCACAGCCTTCTCCGTCTGATTTGGTCTTTGCTGCTTCTTCTGAGAAAACTTGACAAGATTCATACATAAAATATTAGAACTGACATCATTTCTACATATTTTCCTTCCAAAGAACTGTTGAGGAACAGTTCTCCAGATCTTCCTGAAGGACAGTGTTGTTGTCTCTCATTTTCAGTCCAGTCTCTGTACCTGAGCAGTTTGATAGTTCTGTGTTGGTTAATCCACACAGTGATCTACGTCTGAACCTTCAAGCAGAACAAAGCGTCTAACTTAAGACATGAAGCAGAGAAGAACCAGGTGCAGATGATTCCAGATGATCAAGTGATTTGTTTATGATGATGCTGGTCACTGAGTGGAACCATTATCTAGAACCTTGTATCTTTAGACACTTTGCAGCCGGAGCACTGAAACATTCGTTTAGCCTCATTAAAAGACATATTGTCTGGTTTCAAAATATAATAACTGCTAAACAACAATAAATCAAATATAAAGCCAACACATGTCCGGGTGTGTCCTGCTCTCCCTTATCTCCTGAAATTGTGAAAAGTTTATTTTTACAAAGTTAGTGCTAATTTTAACCACTTCTAGATGTCTGCAGTGGAGTGTATACATCAAACTGTGTGCACTAAACCAGTGGCCTGTTACTGAGAAAGTCCCATTAAACTCTAAGATCAATATGACTCAGAAAAAGAAAAAATGTGGCTGAGGTCCTGAGAGAATGGACTCTCAGACACAGGACATCCCACTTTTAGCCTCAGAGCTGCAGAGTGATGGGAATGTGAGGAAATGGGCCTGGATTGGACGAGTGCCAGGAGTGTGGGACGTCCCAGTAAAGAGGGTTACATGGTGCGCATAGAGATCTTAATGAAATGTATGAACTGAAAGAACCATAATGACCAGACTAAACAGAGCTACTGAGAGGAACGATAATCAATACGTATGTAAATATCGATGAGCGGCCTGCAGAAGTGCAGAAGGTTGCCCTGAGGTATCTTTGAGCAAGGTACCGTCCCCACGACTGCTCCCCGGGTGCTGCGCACTGCTGCACGGTGTGTGTGGGTTAAAAACAGAGGATGTGTTTAGTTGTGATTCACTGTGCTGTGTTCACAAAGACAGATAGTCACTTTACTTTCACTTATCTCATCTAAAACCTGCTCTTCAAGCCAGTGAACATGGAGCTGAAGATAAATCTGAAGATCTAAATAAAGTGTCTGGTTTGAGCCACCGCAGGCATGTTCTGCCTCCAGTTGCAGCCTCAGTTTATCAGCTATAAATCAACAGTGTACCAACACTGGCTATTCTTCTCTGGCTATTCTTATCAGAGTCTGGGACCCACAACCTTCTGACCCAGCTTGTGGGACTTTTGACCAGCTCACACGCACACCCAGAACTCCCGAACCCAAACAGGGCACACACACACACAAACGCACACACACATACACTTGTGTAAATGCCAAGGTGAAGGCGAACTCTTGAAACACCAGTTTCCTGCCTGTTAGACGGGTTCGTAGCCATTTCTGTAACGGCCCATAAAGGGAAAGGGGTCGTGTTTAGGCTCCACACCCCACTTCCTGTCCCCCACGCTGGATAAACTTTCTCACTAGTGGCTTTTATTTTGTCTATAATGGAAACAAAATAGCCCCTGTCTAATCTGAGAGTCGAATGAGTGCAGCTGAAGTCGGGACACCATTAAAGGAAAAAAAAAGACTAATATACAACAAAGCAGGAAAAAAAGATTCGTCTGAGAATTTAAGACACTATGAATAAAATCATGAATAAATAAATACGTAATATAAATGAATAAACGCACATGCAAGAAATGAAATACAACTGACTATTTTTATTGGGTATTTTATTTTTATTTCTCTTCATTTTGTATTATTTTGTGTTTCATTTGGGATTTCTGTGACTCTTTTACATTAAATATCAACGTTTCAGACCTGCTGTTTTACTTCTTTTCTAATTTAATGTTATTTTTTTATCTCACAGTTAATTGCTAATCAGGTATCGTTGTATTTTCTGTTCTTTATTAGTAGTTTTTACATTTAGATGAGAGTTTACATTGTCAGTTGTTACATTGTCACCATATAGTAACCCATCTCATAACTGACTAATAATATAATAACTATTAGTAATCTCTTAATAACCACTAATAATGTAGTAAATGGTCTTATAATGTAACAGATGATCCTTTAAACAGCAGATACTTGAAGTAAATCCATCCTTGGAGCACTTTCTGTGGGAACTGTGGGTACTAACCGCTGTGTCCCAGGAACCCCTGCTGGAGATGTCCAGTCTTCGAGCCAACACGCAGTTTGTCAGAGTCACTCAAGTGAAATTGACTATCTGTCATGGTGAACACAGCACAGCACACAGTGAGACACAACAAGGTTCATCCTCTGTAACCCACACACACACAGCAGCAGGGGCAGCAATATCCAGCACCCAGGGAGCAGTGATGGGGACTATACCTTGCTCAAGGGTACCTCAGGGCAACCTACTGGTCTGAGATTCAAACCCATGACCTTCTGATCCTGGGGCCTCGTCCCGAAACACTAAACCATGCTGCCCCAGATCCCCAGGTGGGACGGTCACAATCCTTTCTGTGTGGAGTGGACATGTCCCCGTGTCTGTGCTCAAGTTTCCTCCCACCGTCCAAAAACCTGCACGTCAGGTGGATTGGAGATGAAATATTGTCTCCTAGGTGTGAGTGTGTGTAAGTGTGTTTGTCTATGGTTGACTGGTGACCTGTCCAGGATGTGAGAGATGGGATAGGCTCCACTCAGAACCCTAATCAGGAAAAGCAGCTCAGAAAATGAATGAGTGATTGCTAGTTACATCATTTGTCAGTGATTTTAATGTTGTGGGTAATTAGTATATGTAGGACAAAATGTCCCGACATTGTATAAAAACAAGTATGTGTGTGTGTGTGTGTGTGTGTGTGTGTGTGTGTGTGTGTGTGTGTGTGTGTGTGTGTGCGCAGTCTGTACAGTAGATTCCTGCAAGCGGAGGCCACAGGAACATTATTTATGACCAGGCTCAGAATCTGAAATATTAAAGCACCCTTGAGGCTTTGCTCTACATAAACCTAAATGATGCTTTTACAACAGTGGAAACAGCCACAGCAGATCCACCACAAGCCAACGACAGCAGGCAGCCCAGGTCAGGACTGAGGGGATGAAGATAACCATCCTCACCAACTGCAGCACAACTCTGACAGACAGTTTGGTGCAGTAGATCAAAACACTCGAATTAGCCATTTGTTGAAATATAAAATGATCTAATCAAACAATATTAGGATTAACCTAATCATTTCCTTTTGATGTTAAAAACCAGATGATGTTCATTCACAAAATCAACATCACAATCCAAACCTTTTGCTTCTTCTGTTTTAGTTATTACTATTTAATTAAGTTGGTGCAGAGGGTGCTGCTGTCGCCTCACAAGCAGAAAGTCCTGGGTTCTATTTGCAGGCGGGACGTCCCGGTCCCCTCTGTATGAAGTTCTTCCTGTGTCTGCTCGGGTTTCCTCCAGGAGCTCCGGTTTCCTCCCAGTAGGGCCTGTAAAGCTGCACTGGAATAACGTCGACCAAGTTGAGTTGAGCTCAGATCAAGTCTGATCTTGGTTTGTGTTGAGATTAATTCTCAGGCTGTGTTTAGAATTAGGCCCAGTTAAAAGGAGTCTATACTTTTAATAGAATTTCTTTATTTTCTACTGGTTAACGAATAGTCCCCAGGATCGGAACGTGGGTTTGAATCCTGGACCCGAGGTACCCTCGAGCAAGGCACTGTGCCTGTCACTGCTCCCTGGGTGCTGGATACGGTTGCCCAATGCTGCACGGTGTGTGTGGATTAAACATAGTGAAGCATTTAGTTGTGGTTGATTGTGAGCTGTTCACAATAACAAATAATCACTTTTGCTTTCACTTTTCACTATTTACACTCGAGTGTGTCAGGTGTGCGAGCAGAGAAAACTCCAAACTGTGCAGGATGTCGGGGGGTGATGGGGGCTGACGCTGCTACAGGGAGCTAAAGATCGGGCAGTGTTTTCTCAGCTTTCGCTGGCTGTTTTTTTAATCCTCTGAAAGCGCCTCTGGTGCTGGACGGTAGAGGGAGGACAGCGGGATCTGTCCCAGCTGGAACCAAGGCGTGGAGACAGAGGGTCAGTGGACTGTGGTGACCACTGACTCCGGGCACTTCCTGTGTGGACGGACGGCGCAGTGAAGGAATGCTGGAATGAGTTAGAGCGATCAGAAAGGACTGACCTGACCCAAACGCTTCATAAACACCAACAGCTTTGTCCCGGGGGTCATAAAGCGAGACCAGAGGACAGAGGGGTTGCCTGACCCAGGCTGAAGCGAAAGAAGTGTTTCCGCAGTAAAGGCTTTCCAAAAAGCTACCTGAGCATCTCAGCAACTTCTCTGGAACTGCTTAGACCACACGGCATCCGTCTGAACAGGAAGTGAAGTGCGTTTGGCTCAGTTTTTAACTTTTAGAAGCACTTTTCACCTTTTTCTACAGCAAATTCAAGGAAACAATGACATTTTGAGGCCAAAAAAGATGCATTGTGGGAAACAAGAGCCTTTCGCTCCTGAACCTGAAGCCCAAAACCTGCCTCCCGTTTTGGACACCATACAAATTCAGCCTCGGCATTTCATCATTCTGCTTAAAATGAGCTTTTAAGGTCCAAAAATGGCCTAAAAACTCTTTTTTTGATGGGCTGTAGAGTTTTGTCAGTGCTTATTGCCGTCAGTGTGTCATGTTGCACCAGAAGCTACATAAGCAAGTCTGTAAACCAAGAAATCATCTACAGCCAGTACAAAATACAGGAAAGGGGCTCAGATCATCGCTGATCTGCTGCAAGAGTTATATATAATAAAAAGTTAAATATAAATTAAAATATATTTTCAGGATAGTTTTTAAAACTGATGTCAGTGATTTTAAAGCACAGTGTATCTCACTGAGTGTCCATTTTTGTTCTTGTCCAACCAATTATACACCCCTGACATCACAGACAGATCACTGACGAGGCCCCATTTTCCAATAACATGAAAACTGCAATAGTATTGTGATTACTTACATGCTAATGTGATCACTTTTACAGTTATATCAGTCCTTCCATGACATTTTACTTTTAAAGAAACATGAGATGTTTACAGTCGTGTGATTACTTATACAAAAGTGTGAGTCTTCATAAAATCATAAAAGTACATTTACAACTACTTTTACAGCAAAGGGAAAACTTTACAACAGACATTACTTGAACTGTATAGTGATAACATTGACATTTTGTAGAAAAATAAAGTGCTTTTACAGGAATGTGAAAAAACTTCAGAAGTGAATGACTTTTACAGTGTTGTGTCTTTTACACTATTGTAAAAAATACAGAAATGTACTTTTACAGGAATGCAGACAACTCCAATAGTGTCATTACTTCAGAGAACTGTGATGAAAGTGAAAAAAGAAAGAAAGTGAAAGTGACAACCCTTGTCATTGCGAGGTCACAGCACCGCACACAGTGAACCACACTTTTATGATCACTTTTATGGTAATGTTAAAACTTTTACAGAAATGTGAAAAAAACTTTACAATAATGTTACTTCAGTAGCATGTAACATGTAAGTACTGTGATAACTTTTACAGTGTTGTAAAAATGTACATTTAAGCACTTTTAAAGTACTAAAATACAAAAATATAATAGTCATTACTTTCACAGTGTTGTGAACATTTTTACTGAAACGTTTTGGAGAAAAGCACTTGTGTGAAAATAACTTTACTATAGTGTCATTATTTTTACCAGATTGTGATCACTTTTAATGCATGTAATTATTTTTAAAGTAACATGACTTCACGGCGCTTCAACAGCAGCGCTGGATTTAAAATGTAAACTTTTACAGTAATGTTCCTCCAGAGCAAAGTAAAGATGCTTTGTAAAGTGATTACCTTTACTGTAAAGTGATGCTCATGTATTAAAGTAACGTAAAGTTCAGACTCTGGTTAACTCCTGATTGTTCTGTGTGGAGTATTTCATTCAGAAATTAAAATCTTCTCTACACAGAACTGTCGCCTTCTTCAGCTTCAGGCTGGAACGAGTGGAAGCTGTTTTTATTTTTTAGAAATGAAGTTCTCGGTGGATGATCTGAAAGCAGCAGCAGTCGAGATGTTTATAAACTGCGGTTATTGTTTAAGAGGAAATGTGTATTAAGGGTGAGACACACACACACACACACTGTAGAACAGCTTCAAGGCCAGAACAGACCGGATGGATTCATCCTGTGTGTGTGTGTGTGTGTGTGTGTGTGTGTGATTGTAACAGTATGTGGTGAGTGTGTGTGTGTGTGTGTGTGTGTGTGTGTGTGTGTTGCAGTGCCCACAGAGAATTTAATTTGGCTCTTCTGTTAACCACACACAAACACACACACACACACACACACACACACACACACACACACACACACACACACACTCACACACACTCTCTCTCTCTCTCTAACTCTCTTTCTCACTCAGTCTTTCTCTGTCATTTTAATCACTCCCTCCCTCCCTCAGTTTTTCTCGTACACGTTATTACTCTCCTTACCTCCTCCATCATCTCTCTCTCTCTTTTTCATTGTCTCTTTCACTTACACACTCCCCCTCTTCTTAAACTCTTGTTCCTACTCTAAAGTCGAATATGTCCTTTCTCCCTCTCACCTTCTTTTCTCCTGCTTACTCTCCCTCTCTCTCACCATCATTCATCTTCCTTTACTTCATCTCTCTCTCTATGTCTCTGTCTTGGCCTGTCTCGCTAATTTTCATCCTCTCTCTCTCTCTCTCTCTCTCTCTCTCTTTCATCATCTTTCTCTCAGCTCCATCTTATTTTTTTCATTTACAAACTTTTATATTATAGAAAAATAAACTAAGAAATGTTAACACCCCCTCCCTTCTCTTTCTCTCTTTCTCTCACTCTCTTACTTCCACAGCGATGACACACTCGGCAGCTCGACGAGGCGACGAAACACTGAAGATATGTCAGTGGCGTTTAAAAACATCCATAAATGGCTTCCTCTGATGACTTTTTCTCACCAGAGGGACGTTTGAGTGGGAGGCTAAGAGCCGACAGTGAGCGTACGAAAGCATATTGATTGGCGAGACAGGTGCCGCTGTGCTGGGAAGCGAGGAAATGAAGGGTGAGACATGATGGTGGGCTCACGCCAACTTGTCGAAAACCCACCCTCCGAAAAAAAGGTGCCAAGGTTTACACCTCATTTCAGCTCATCTCATCTCCTCATCACTAATGGAAGGAGGAAAGACACAGAGATGGAGACAGAGAGAGAGGGAGAGATGGAGAGAGAGAGGGAGAGATGGAGAGAGAGAGAGAGAGAGATGGAGAGAGAGAGAGAGAGAGAGAGAGAGAGAGAGAGAGAGAGAGAGAGAGTGGAGAGAGAGAGAGAGAGAGAGAGAGAGAGAGAGAGAGAGAAGAAGAGAGAGAGAGATGAAGAGGCAGCTCTGGCACTTCTCAGTGCAAACCTCCCGTCGATGGTCTCGTCACGTTATTTTCACGGGAAGGTGTCAGGGTTTCCTGCCGACGCTCGCTCAGGCTCCGCCATTAGCCGGGGGTGTGATCGGGGCGAGATCCAGTCAGAGGTGGTAATTAATGTACCAGTGCAGTTATTTATGCCATAATGTGTGGAGTGAATTTCTCCATCAGTCATTTTACGCGTCTCGTCTGGCTCCGGCAAATGGGTTCCGGCTCTGACGGAGAGCATTCTTTTGTTAATTACACGGAGCGTAGCCTTACGGCGAAGCGGCCCGATCTGGAGAAATATCAGGAAAAATAATCTTCAGCACTTGTACAGGGGCGCTTTACAGGCCACTTTAACTGCGGTGTGTTCACACTGCCACATCCAGCAGGATTCAGTGTTGTGATTGCACTCCAGCAGCGAATCCTCCAGGACCTAAAGATCAAAGATGAATTACAAAAGGAGTTTCCAAAATGCAGAATATATTTCCAAAAGTCAAGATTTAATTTTCACATTATCACCAGGTTTACGTTATTTAAAACGCCAATGCCATTTTCACAGGATTTTGAAAAATCCAGTAAGACCTTCTTCTTCTTTCAGCTGCTCCCATTTAGGAGCACCCCACACAGTGGATCTTCTGTTTCCATTTCTTCTGGTCCTCTGCTTCTTCCTCTTTCACATCAGACGTCTGCATGTCCTCTCTCAGCACATCCAAAAACCTCCTCTTTGGTCTTCCTCTTCTCCTCCTTCCTGGCAGCACCATCCTCAACATCCTTCTCCTGATATACTCTTTCGTCTCTCCTCTGGATATGTGCAAACCAATGCCTTGCTTCTCTAACTTTGTCCCCAAAATGTCCAACCTCAGTTGTCCCTCTAATGCTCTCATTTCTAATCCTGTCCATCCTCCACACTCCAAAAACAAATATCCCATCTTTATCTCTGACACCCCTCCAGCTCCACCTGTCTTTCATCCAACTTCTTCCTGCATCTCTAACTCATTATAGCATGACTGGTCTCACCACCTTCCCTTCCACTCTTGCTGGTACCCGTCTGTCACAAATCACTTCATCACTCTTCTCCACCCATTCCAACCTGCCTCTGATCATTACTCTGAATGGATTTGATCCAGAGTGTTCAGATACTCAGTGAACTTTGTAGCCATTGCTTTATTACACAAACCAAGTAGGTGTGATATTTGCTGGCAACTATGGCCCATCAAGCTGACCTTGTACTTTTGTCGACACACATTTTTAGAGTGATAATCACTGTAAATGTTCACCAGAATGTTAATTTACAATGTTAGTCTTTGATTTAAGACAACCAAGAACCTACAAAACTCAAACTGGAGCTTGGAGAGGATTCAAATGCTTGGAGCCTAATGTCCCTGAATAATGCTGTACAAGTGTAAACAACCCAGGCAGATGTCTCAGCAAAGTGCCCTGGGACTGATGGAAAAAATAAAAGAAAGCCACAAAAATAGTGGCGGAGGACACCACACTCTAGGAATAACCCAGATGAGCGAAATGTTGAGCCACATCACAACAACGTTTGGGAAAATATCCAGCAAATTTCACAGCAGCTCTTACTATAAACTCTGTGAAGCGGCTTGCAGATCCGGCGCAATGTTTCAACTGACTGGCCACTTTATTGAAACCCCTCCGCTGCTGTTGTACAGTGAGACTGCTGCTCATTCATTGATGCCAGGTTCATCCCATGCTCCACATCCCTCCCTCACGGATCATTTACCTGTCTCACAGTGATCTTGGCTTGATATTTGTGGGCCTTTGACCATCTGTCACACCATGAGCCTGGTAGACTCACCAGACCACAAACTGGCTGGCTAGTGTGTTAACCCTACTGTGCACTGAATGAACAACCACCTAATGATGTCCCATCAACACAAGTCCTATCAGCACCTATGACAGTAGAATCTGAGGTAGATATTTCTGATAAAGTGGCCACTGAGAGCGGGGAAACACAAGGCCGGTGTTCCTGGCCAAGTGGCCCAGAGAGGGGATCTAAGGTTGGTGTTTCTAATAAATGCCAGTTGGGGATACAAAAGTTTGGTGTTTCTATTAAAGTGGCCAGAGAGGACACTAAGGTGGGTGTTTCGAGATAAAGTAGCCAGAAAGAGGATGCAAGGTTGGTGTTTCTAATAAGAGTGGCCAGTTTGAGGGATGCAAAAAGTTTGGTGTTTCTAATAAAGTGGCCAGGGACAAAGGGGACACAGGAAGTGCATACATGATGATTGGTGTTTCTAACAAGCCCTTTATTTTCTTGTAGAAGATGGTTGGAGGTGGTGAGAGGTTAAATATATTTCCGGTTATCTTTCTAAATTAAATAAAGTGTATTGGCTTTTCTGGAAATGTTGAGAGGACAAGAGCGTCAACTGAGTAGAACTAACATCTCTGATGGGATCCAAAACATCTACATCATTTTAGGTTATTTTCCAGCCTGATGGCTTTAACTTCTATAATTGATGACTGGTTAAGCTCAGTCTGTTTCTGATCCAGAGGTTTCGCCCTTTAAATCGGATCAAGATTAAAGTTGTATGGGGTTCACTTAAGCTCGACCTGTGATTTAATCCCGAATGGCTCAAATCCACGATTAATGAGGATCTGATCCAACTCAGCGGTAGGACAGACAAGTGGCCAGACAGTACATGAGTTCACATGCAGTCTGAGTCTTCAGCTACTTTCTAAAGAGTCCTACATATAAATAAACCTATAAAAGAAACACACATTTACAAACATTTACACAAACATATACACACACACATAATTTCCCCTTAAAAACCTTCACGTAAAAACCTTTTCTAGCTGATGTATAAACACAGTAGTGTGCAAAAGTTCTAGACAGGTGTGAAAAAATGCTGTAAATAAAGAATGCTTTCAGAAAAAGTGTTGATCATTTATTTACATCAATCAACAAAATGCAGTGAATGAACAAAAGAGAATCTAAATCAAATCAATATTTGGTGTGACCACCCTTTGCCTTCAAAACAGCATCAGTTCTTCTAGGTGCACTGCGCACGGTTTCTGAAGGAACTCGGCTGGTAGATCGTTCCAAACATCTTGGAGAACTGACACAGATCTTCTGTGGTCTTAGCTTCCCTCCACATCCTTCTGTCTCTTCATGTGATCCAGACACACTGGATGATGTGGAGATCAGGGCTCTGTGGGGTCAGAAGAACTGATGCTGCTCTGAAGGTAAAAGGTAGAAACAGCAGATATTGATCTGATTTAGATTTTCTTATATATATATATATATATATATATGCACTCCATTAGGGGTCACATCAGCTGATCATCCGTCTCCTTTTCTTCTGGTCCTCTGCATCTTCCTCTTTCACACCGTCCCCCTTCATCTCCTCTCTCTCACCGTCCATAGCCTCCTCTTACAGTCTTGCTTCCTCTTCTCCTCTTTCCTGTGTCCATCTTCAGCGTCCTTCTCCAGAAATACTCCTCGTCTCTCCTCTGGACACGTCCAAACCAACACAGTCTCACTTCTTAGAATGTTTCCTTCTTTACTGACATTGCCAGCAATTCAGCCCATACAATTATTGACAATTACTGTATTAGCCTTGACCTAATAGATCATTCTCATATATTAGCATGCTATACAGTCTTTGTCTTGAACACTCCTTGGAGTGAATAAAGGCTTCACACAGTCTGGATTTTATTAACACCAGGTTGGAGATGGAAAATAAAAACCCAGGATTGCTGAGGCAATGGTGTCCATCAGAAGCCCAGCACCCCGCAGTAAACTCAACCCCGTTCTTGCTTTCTCAGAGTTTGACACTATTAGATGTCAAAGTCAGTTCAGATTGTTTATAGCGTGGCCTGAACGGTGCCGCGCCAGCCTAGTTTTAGGTCGGTGAAAGCTTAAGAATGCCATTTCCCTCCCCGCGATTGTTTCCTTTCTTGTTGAAGTCTTTATGTTCTGCCCTCTGACGACCTCTTCCATTAATGCTCGAAGTGTTCCCGAAGGTCAGCCAATACGCGTCAGTTCGTTCCTAAAGTAGGTTAGGCTTCGTAGTTTGAGCTTCAGGTCAACGATCTTCGAATGATAGCTTTTTCATTTGGTATGAAATAATAATATCTTAATATCATATCTTCTGAAAATCTCTGGATCTCGAAAGACATACTTGAGTAGATTCAGTGAAAGAAAACAAATGTTTCAGTGCTCCAGGCTGCAAAGTGTCTAAAGGTGCAAGATTCTAGATAAAGGGGTTCCAAATACTCATTTGTTCAGGTATCATCGCCAAACAAATCACCAGATCTGGAATCATCTGCTCTGTTCCTTCACTTAGCCGTGTCTTCAGTTAGGCGCTTTGTTCTGCTTGAAGGTTCAGGCGTAGATCACTGTGTGGATTAACCAACACAGAACTATCAAACTGCTCCGGAGTACAGGGCTGGACTGAACATGGGGAACAACAACACTGTCCTTCAGGAAGATCTGGAGAACTGCTCCAGAGTACAAATCACCAGATCATCTGGAATCATCTGCTCCTGTTTCTTCACTGCTTCGTGTCTTCAGTTAGACGCTTTGTTCTGCTTGAAGGTTCAGACGTAGATCACTGTGTGGATTAACCAACACAGAACTATCAAACTGCTCAGGTACAGAGACTGGACTGAACATGAGAGACAACAACACTGTCCTTCAGGAAGATCTGGAGAACTGCTCAGGTACAGAGACTGGACTGAACATGAGAGACAACAACACTGTCCTACAGGAAGATCTGGAGAACTGTCCCTCAAAAACGCATTAAAAAAGGAGGAGGAAGAAGAGGCTAGACAGAGCAGTGGCAGTTATTCTCTTGGCTTTGCATGACTTGAGCATCGTGGGGAACTTGTGACCTCTTGATGATATGGCTCATTAGTTTGACTGGGCTTTTTGTAGAAGCTCTAATGCTTGTCCAGCCTAGCAACAGTAACTATGAAGGGACACGGTGGGAGTGAATCATGGAGAGGTAAATTCCCCACTTTTTCTGTGCACACCAAACCACAGCTTTGACAGACAGACAGAGACGCTGAGACGCAGACTGTGGTTCTGTCCTCTACTGAAAGTCATCCGCTCTGCTGGATCCAGCAAACTGCTGAGAGTCCGAGAGAAAAAGTTCGCAAAACTGCAGGCAGCAGCCCTACAGACAGAATAATAACATCTTACAGAGAAATGATCCCTTTTAATCACATCTGCAGTCTAAATCAATCACCCACTGAGAGAGAGGGGGGGGGGGTGCAGAGAAAAGGGGAGAGGGGGATGAGAAGGGTAAGAAAGAAAGAAAGAAAGAAAGAAAGAAGGTGAAAATTAAAAGAATATAGGAAAAAAGAGAGATGCAGTCTCTGTAATCATATCTGTAGTCTAAATCAATCACCCACTGAGAGAGAGAGAGAGAGAGAGAGAGAGAGAGAGAGAAAGAGAGAGTCCTGTCTCATTAGTATGAGATCATATGAAACTTCACGGAGGGTCTTTCATTAAAGCCTGACTCACATCAACACCTGGATCACTGATACCATCATTACAGCTGTGTGTGTGTGTGTGTGTGTGTGTGTGTGTGTGTGTGTGTGTGTGTGTGTGTGTGTGTGTGTGTGTGTGTGTGGGTGTGTGTGTGTGTGTGTGTGTACCCTGGCAGGTTGGTCAGACTGACTCGGAGGCTGAACTGTGGGCTTATTTATTGCTCTGTTATTTTCCTCGCTGACTCTATTCTGGGCCTCGTGACTCACTCTGTGTTTAAAGGCACCTGAGATCAGACGTCACTCATTTACAGCACGAGTCACTGAAACACACACTTCAGGGGGAAACGAACACTTTATTTCACTGAACTTACTGCTAAAGTGATTCTGCGTCACGTTTAAAGAGCCCGTGTCCATAAACTTCCTGCACCGTGTTTTTTTTTTTGTTAAGGGCTTCTTTCCTTGGAATTAAAACCTGTTTATTATAACGAGCTGCGTTCAGATTGGCTGATTGGTTGTGCCTCATTCGAGTTGAGGCTGAACTCCTCATAGTATTAACTGTCACATAGGGGTGGGGTTAAACGGTTGAAAGCTGGATAGGCCAATCATTGCATTTTTCTCTCCCTGTCTTCTCTCTTATGTCTCCTTCTGGCTGTCCTGCACCGATGGACACACAGAGGGACGTCTTTTCTGTGTTTTTGTCCATTTAGGCTGAAACGGTCTGGATGTTGGGAAGGTGATGGAGAATAAAAATAGAAGATCTATCTCAAATGTGTTCAGACTAAAGTAAGGAGTCTGTTCTGAAGACGGAAGGAGGAGAAAGGACAAGTATTTGGGTTAAAATGTGGGAAGAAAAATGACAAATTTCTCAAAAATAAGTACTCAAAGTACAGAGACCTGAATATTGTACTTAAGTACAATTTAATTAATGTTAATATATAATTGACAGTTATCAATAACAGTTCATTTAACATTTATGCCAGTCAATGCTGCTGCCAGAAATCCCAGACCACTACGTTGTACGGTACTCTTGAGCCAGGTACTGTCCCTATCACTGCTCCCCGGGTGCTGGATATGCCCCATGACTACGGGATTTGTGTGGTTTAAAAGGAGAGGTCGCATTTGTGCTGCGTGTTCACGATGGCAAGTAGTCACTTTCACTTTCACATCACAGTTTACCCTGAACGTTGTTCTGGGTGAAGATTTGGCGCTGCCAAAGAAAGCCTTGAAGAGTAAAGCCGTAAAATGGATGGACAACATCTGCAGACAGCTGTTCGTAGGCCGGTCAGTGAGGAATCTGCTTTCATTAAGGCTGAGATCATTTCCGCCCCGTTTAAATTTCCACAGTTTGGCAAAGGACACACTGAGGGAACCCCCCACACCCCCCAAGGCTCTGGACATCAGTGGGGAGCACACACTCCTGCCCTTATATAGACATGAAGACATTTTGTCTTCCGGAGGGGATCTAGGCCAGGATGCACAACAATGACACTCTCTGAACACAGTGTGTGTGTGTGTGTGTGTGTGTGTGTTAACAACAGCAGACAGACAAGAAGTGGAATGTGTGTGTGACGGCAGCTCCAAGCCTTCAGTTTGACCAAAAGTGGTCATTTAAACACTCCTCCACTTCAGTGTCTCTGTCCTCTGGTCGTCCTCCTCAGACAGACTCCAGTTTGGCTGTTTGTTTATCCTGTCCGGCTCACATTTTTAGAAAAAAAGAGGAGGGCTTTCTGAAAACAGCCGTGAAAACTGGGAGAGTAATGGATGGAACTCAGAAAATTTCACGGAGAAGGTCAGGATTAGTGTCCCTCTCAGATCAAAAACTTCTTTTTTTTATTGACTTGTTCACACAGCGGTGGCCAAGTGTTTAAAGACTAGGCCCCAGGATCAAAAGGTCACAGGTTCAAGTCATAGGTTGCCCTGAGTTACCCTTGAGAAAGGTACCGTCCCCGTCACTGCTCTCCAGGTGCCGGATACGGCTGCAGAGAAGCATGTCGATGTTGTTCACTTTGTGTTGTGCTGCGTTCGTTTATTTACCAATTAATTCATTTATTTTTAGATAACATGTTTTCATTCATTCACACTATTATTATAATATTTATCTTTACACTTATGTTCACTTTGATCTCTCTAATTAGATCTTTCCTGTCTGGACTCTTTCAGGAAAGCGCTGTTCATCACCAGTTGTTTTAAATCAAGCTGGAAACACAGTCCACACACTCAGGACACTGCCGTTGGAGTCACGTTTGGAAAGTGACTATGGACAAGTGGAGCACCTCGGCGTAACCCGCTCGTCCAGGATTCGAACCCTCAACCTCCCGATCCTGGGGCCGAGTCCCTAAACACTAGGCCACCGCTGTGGTGTTCAGAACTGAACCCTGAGGGGATGATATTTAAAAAAGCAGCTGGATTATCTTCTGAACATCCAAAAAATAAGCCTTCAGACCCAGGACGTTCCTAGTCCAGGGGGTCGTGACCTGCCTGGAAACGAAACAGCGCAGTGGACGTCCAACAGCAGTGTCCACATTTAGAAATGGAATCCCTTTATTTGCCAAGTTCACTGCGTGTGTCCATGAACCAGAAAACAAACAGCAAATAAATTTAAAAATCCTAAAATATGCCCAACCTCAGACCAAACATCACGTACAGTCCAGGGCGTTGCTGGAGGTTTTCGTCGGGTGTGTCGAGGATGGACAGGATTAGAAATGAGTATATTAGAGGGACAGCTCAGGTTGGAGTTAGAGAAGTTAGAGAGGTGAGAATGCTATGGTTTGGATATGTTGAGTGGAGATGCCAGGAAAGAGGAAGACCATAGAGGAGGTTTATGGATGTGTTGAGCGACGACATGCAGACGGTCGGTGTGAAAGAGGAAGATGCAGAGGACAGGAAGAAATGGAGAGGGATGTTTTCTTGGCTTCTGTTCATGGTTTAGTCCCGTCTGCCTGTCCTAGGACTGCTGATTCACACTGGTTACTGCTCAGCCCAAAATAAAGCTCGTTCACATGCGCCTCCTGTTTACTCGTCACGTTAATATATAAACAAACTTCTGACGGCTGTCATCTAAAGTTGGTGCAGCAGCCCTCATAGGTCAGTTTCATTAAGAAGTCATGACATTTCTGCTTATTTATGCATTTTTATTTTAAGAAAGGAAAAAAAAAATCCATTCGGAGAAGTTTTCCTCACAATAGCCCAGAATGTCAGTCCCTCCTGACTGGCCGCACCTGTTTTGGACAGTATAGCCTGGAGTGGAATCATCTGGAAGACAAAATGACTAACAATACACATGAGAGACATCCAAGCCTAGAAGTCCTGTAACATAAGACACAAAGGAGGGAGGGAGAGAGAGAGACTAATTAGGAGCTAAAATAATTAGGTGAATCCGTCTGTTGGAGGATTCTGTTTTGAAATCCAGAGCTTCCACAAAGATCTACGATCTGAGAACTTTTCCTCCAAAATCCTCCAGAATTAAAAAGAAAATGCACTGATAGTAGTTTTAATCTTCCAGGTGATTAAAGATATATAGGGCAGCGGAGGCCTAGTGGTTAGGGAATCGGCCACATGATTGGAAGATTATGGGTTCAAACCCCTTACTAGGAGGTTGCCCTACACTTGAGCAAGGTACCGTCCCCATCACTGCTCCCCAGGCGCTTTCATAGCTGCCCCCTGCTGCACGGTGTGTGCATGGGTTAAATGCAGAGGTCCCATCTCGTTGTGACCTCGCAATGACAAGAACTTTCACTTTCATATTTATATATCTAGAGGCAGCAGTGGCCTAGTAGTTCAGGATTAGGCCCAAGGATTACAAGGTCTTGGGTTCGAATCCCAGACCAGTAGGTTGCCCTGAGGTGCCCTTGTGCAAGGTACTGTCCCCAACACTGCACCCCGGGTGCTTGATATGGCTGCCCACTGCTGGACGGCGTGTGTGGGTTAAATACGGAGGATGTATTTGGCTGCGGTTCACTGTGTGCTGTGTTTACAAAGACTAGTCACTTTCACTTAGATGTTGAAGAGGTTGAAGGGGTGTGGGGGACAAAGGCCCAAATAAGAGGTTTTTGGTTTGCCTTAGGGACCACGTCACAGCTGGATCTGTCAGAGCTGAGTCAGCACAGACATGGGGTGAGTTGTCTGGATGTCTACGAGGAAATTCCACTGGTGTTTCAAAATTTCTCCATGATTCAATCAATGTGATGAATTATTTGGTGGGAAATGGGCCACTTTCCAGATTTCCTTACACTGGGGGTGACAGGAAACACGGGCCATGTCTCCAACCCAAATATAGCCATTTTCTCCCCTCGAACGAGGCTACACGTGTCTCAGAGTGTTCATATGGATGGAGAGGAGTGTAAAAGAGTGAATCTGAACTAAATCAGTTTTCTTTGGGGACCATTTTGCCTCTATACTCTGTGCACATACCTCCACCGTCTTTGAGTTTTACGTCTGAAAACTGTGGTTAACAAAGTCCTCATGAGCTTTATTTAGAGGGATTAAGTGAAAGTGACTATCCTTGTCATTGCGAAATGCAGCACAGCACAACACAACGAAATTCAACGTCTGCGTTTCACCCGTACACACACGTGCAGCAGGGGGCAGCTATTGAAAGCACACGGGGAGCAGTGACAGGGACGCTACCTTGCTCAAGGGTACCTCAGGGCAACCTACGACTTGAACCTGTGACCTTTTGATCTTGGGGCCTAGTCTTTAAACGCTTGGCCACCGCTGTGTGAACAAGTCAATTAAAAAAATGTGTTTAGGGACATGGCCCGAGGATCAGAAGGCTGTGGGTTCGAATCCCAAACCAGTAGGTTGCCCTGAGGTTCCCTTGAGCAAGGTAGCATCCCCTTCACTGCTCCCTGGCCCTGCACATGGCTGCCCAGTGGTGAATGGTGTGAGTGGTTAAATGCAGAGGATGCATTTCGTTGTGTTTCACAACAACAAGTAGTTACTTTCACTTTCATGTTCTTTTAACTCTACACAGTAATGTGAAAAGTGCCGAGTCACCCCAGATTTCTTCATATTTCAAAGATCCAGATGTTCTTGTATTTTTAATATTGTTGAGGGACAGTTCTCCAGATCTTCCTGAAGGACAGTGTTGTTGTCTCTCATTTACAGTCCAGTCTCTGTACCTGAGCAGTTCTCCAGATCTTCCTGAAGGACAGTGTTGTTGTCTCTCATGTTCAGTCCAGTCTCTGTACCTGAGCAGTTTTAGAAGCAGTGTGGAATCATCTCCTTTTGAGAAAACAAAAGGGAGACAACATCCAAAGAACGTTCTTCAAGAAGCCTGGAGAACTGTTCCTGAAGACAACATCCAAGAGCCTTCAGGCTGCGCTGAAGAATAACGGTGATCATGTCAAATATTGACTTTAAAGCCGGTTAAAATTAAACTTTGAGGCTGGATTCAAGCCGGTTCCACGTGGGTGTTTATAAACATTACAGTAAATCGCTGAACCTGTGGTCTCATAAGGTGTGAAATAAGGTGTGGCTCATGGTACTGTGCACTGCAGCGCAGAATCAGGTGAAGGGTTTTAAATGCAAGCGATGTTGCTAGTTCACTGCGTGGGAACAACATCTCAGAAAAACAAAGGGAGGATGCTTAAACTGCACAAAATGAACTTTCAAGATGACTCAATGCAAGGGCCACACTTCTGCTTTCAACTACTCGACTGAAGCTGCAATCTTCCCATCAGATCAGCATAATGACCCCATGTGTAGAAGTTAAGTCAACAGTTTTATGTCTGTGGTGCTTTTCATAGCTGTCATCACAAAGACACTTCACAGAATCTGGGTTGAAGCACATACAGAGCAACAAACCCCCTAAAACTGAAAGAAGAACCTCCGGTGGAACCAAATCTCAGAAGAGGAACCTCCTCCTCTTGTCAACACCGGCACATCAAGAGAAAAGAAAAAGTGATATTACAAAAAAGGCGTCAAATATTATACGTTAAAGAGAGTAAAGAGATTTAAGCGCTGATGGCTGTTACAGTCTGTGGTCAGTAGAAAGGAGCTCCGTTACAGTCTGTAGTTGATCATTAAAAGGTCTGAAGCTGATAGTAGAGTCTGTAGTTGATCATTAAAAGGTCTGAAGCTGATAGCAGAGTCTGTAGTTGATCATTAAAAGGTCTGAAGCTGATAGCAGAGTCTGTAGTTGAAGTTCATTAAAAGGTTTTCAAATGAGCTTTTCCTTTGAGCTCTTCTAGAAGATAGAGAGCTTTAAGGTGTCCCAGCTGCAGATACAAGCCACCCGAGATGTTTTTAGGAGCGTTTCTCCAAGGGTTCCATGATTCCACAACATTTTTGACCTTCATTTGATAGTCAGGATACAAGGCAGCCTTTAACAGGGCAGCGGTGGCCTAGTGTTTAGGGAGTTGGCCACAGGATCGGAAGAGTGTGGGTCCAAACCCCAGGGCAACCTACTGGTACGAGGTACCCTTGAACAAGGTACCGTCCCTGTCACTGCTCCCAAGGCGCTTTCATAGCTACTCACTGCTGCACGGTGTTTGTGTGCATGGGTTTAATGCAGAGGTCCAATTTCGTTCACGGTGTGCTGTGCTGTGACCTCGCAATGACGAGAGTAGTCACTTTCACTTTTGAATAGCGACTGGAATTCATTCATTTTTTGTGCAGAACAAGTCTTCGCTCTTGTCTAGAATCTGCCCAGTGATTTGGCTGTCCAGGCCTGAATTTCATCATCATCATCATCATCATCATCTACTGCGGCTAACTATGAGGCTGGTCTACAGGCTCTGCTTAAAGCTGACAGGTTAACACAAGCTACACTCCCAGCAGCAGCTGCACGCTGTGGAAGCATCTCGTGTTGGGGGTGTGACGGCTAAACTGCCATTACAATAGCGTCCCAGAGGAGACACTTAGCAAGCCATCTGAGCTTCATCATTAAGACAAAGCCTGCACCATTTGGGACAACAAGCTCACCACGTGTAGGGAAACAGCGCCATCTCCAGGCTGGACTCAACGCAGGTTGGTGGCTCCATCCTGGCCAGAGGGAGAACCCTCACACCAGCGTGTCCCAATCTTGATACTGAACCTGTTCTCCACATTTTGAAGCAAGATTTAATAAAAAAAATTGTCCTACAATAACAAAATGTTATTCCGAACCAAAACAAAAACCAAAACCAAAAACAAACAAAAAAAAACCAAAACAAAACAAACAAACAAAAAAAAGTCATTTTAGAAAATTCTGCACCAAAACAACTAAATTCTGCCACAAGCGTCAGTCCAGTCATAAAAAGACAAAAAAATTCAAAATTCTCGTAAAAATTTACAGAGTCCAACACAATTCTGCTCAAAAAATTTACAGTACGAGGTACACTTGACCAAGGTACCGTCCCTGTCACTGCTCCCAAGGCGCTTTCATAGCTACTCATTAACAGAAAAATGTAAAAAATTGATTTTTTTCCCCCTTTTAAGCAAAATTCTGTCCAAAACAAAAAAATATGAACCCAATAACAACCAATCACGGTCTTAAATGCACAAAAAAGAGTCCTTAAAATTTTTTTTTTCTTAAAAAAAAAAAAACAATTTCCAAAAACAAATGCGGCATAAATTGGCCAAAAAAAAAAACCAAACAAACAAAAAAAAAACACAGACCCCTGACCATAAACAACCCTAAAATACTGTCAAAAATGTTTCTGTCCCAACTGGACACACTCATAATACCAGCTATTATAGGCCTAAACATCCAACCGTCCTCAGATGCTCCATATGCAGCCAGCCTTCTCTATATTAGCACACCGGCATTGTGGGTAAAATGTAAATGACATGCATTTTTTGGCCCAATTTAGCAACAAGCACTAGATTAGACTCTGAACACATGACATGAGAGCAGTATTTGTCATTTGTTTTGCTTCAGTTTTTCAGCTTAATAACATCTTGGAATTTCTCAGGGGTCCTCGCAGCCGGTGTCCGGGACTTTATTTATGGAAAGGAAATTCCATGTTTTATGGGCCAATAAAAGGTCCCGAACAAACGAGTGCTGTGTTTGGTGGATGCGCACAAGCAGTGGTTCTTTCAAAGAGTATTTAAGGATCCTGCTCAACACGCGTGCAAGATCCAGAATATTATCAAAAAAGAAATGAGAACAGCACGATGTAAGTACGAGTAAGATGAGGAAGAAGAACAAGAGGAGCAGAGTATCAGAAGGAAGAAAAAAGGTACACAGAAGAAGGAAAATACAGAATACCAAAAAGAGGAAGAAAAACAGAAAAAAAATTAAAAAGGAGGTGAAGAATACAAAGAAGGAGAACATTTGAAGAAAAAGAAGCGGGAAAAGAAAAGAAAGGAGAAAAAAGAGGAGATACTGGAGAAAGTGATATTCTTGCCATTTGACTCATAGAACAACCAACAAACAGAAGAAAGAAAAAGAAGGGAGCGAGGGAGGGAAGGAAAGAAGGAAGGAAGAAGGCAGGCAAGACTGAAAGAAGCAAGCAAGAAACAAACAAAACAAGAAAAAAGTATTTCAGTCTGTCTTAGTTTCTCTCTCTCACATTTTTCTCTTTTTCTTTCCGTCTTTCTCTCCCTCTCTCCTTGTATCACCCAGATGATGAGGCTTACTAATCACACACACACACACACACACACACACACACACACACACACACACACACACACACACACACACACGGCTCACTTCATCTCAATTAAGCTATTGTGCTCGCCACTTATAATGGCTTTAACAGCACAGAGGAGCGATCCACTCTGTCCCACAAGAGCGCACACACACACACACACACACACACACACACACACACACACACACACGTGCTCATTCACCACCAAGCACTGGTCCCTATTTTGTCTAATGACTCGAGGTGAGAAAGAGGAGGGTCATGGGTGAAACCAGTCGGACCTGGTTTTAACGGCGGATTAATAAAGTCGGGTTAAGAGTGTAAACCTTACAGACGACTAATTAATGAAACATAAGCATCTGAACCAACACTCAACACACTACACACCACACACACACACACACACACACACACACTCTCACAACTCCATCTCATCGACAACTGCTGTGTCGCTCACGTTCACGATAAGGGGAGAAAGAAGAAAATACAGTGAAAAAATAAATACAAGGAGAAATATTCAAAGAAAGCTGGAGAATAAGAAAAAGCAGATGATGGAGGATAAGGAGGGGGAGAACGATGAGAAAGTGAAGAAGTTGGAGGAGAGAAGATGAAGAAAGAAGTCTTAAGAGGAAGAGAAGATGAATGAAGCATGTCGCTCTGGGTAAGAACATCTCCCAAATATCGTAAAAGAAGAAGTATAACAATAACAACAAGAGAAGGAGATGGGGAAGATGGGGAAGGAGAAGCATGACGAGAAAGGAGAAGTAGAAAGAACAAGGAGATGAGAAGAAGAAAGAGAAGGGAAAGGAAGAGAGAAGATGAAGGAGAAAGATTAGAAAGAAATCAAGTAGGAATGAGAAGATGATAATGATGAAGAAGCAGGAAAACAGAACTAAAAAAAGATAAAGGAGAAGAAGAAGTTGGATGATAAAAAAGGAGGAGATGGATTAAGAAGAATTTATTTTCCTCAGATCTTCAGAGTTGAGTGTAAAAGGTGGAAACGACTGAAGGACCGAGTCAGACGTGTGTTTTGGCAGAACGCAGCCGTGTTGCTTCACTGAATGCAAGAGCTTCACAACAAGCTCTACTAATTAGAGAAGACGATGTGGGGATGAATTCATCTGAGCTGTCAGTCATGCCTCCACGGACTGGAACACAAAACAGCTGGAACGGACTCCACCAGTGAAACTGCATTATATCCAGATGTTTGTGTGAACCTGAAGGCAGCTGGAACACAGGAGCATGTGGTGTGAATGAACGTATGCAGCTAAAAACACTAGTAGCTTCCTGAATTGAAGGTCTTGCTCCTTTAAATGAGCTGCTTCATCAGTTGTTCCACTGCTGTTACAGACGAGGGATCATATTCATGATTTGACAAGAAGAGAAAGAAACAATGATGCTGAAAGCAAAAAGGAGGAGAGAAGAAAAGGATGGGGTAGGATTAGGAGAAGATGATGAGAAAAACTAAATGTGAACGAAGAGAGAAAACAAGGAAAGAGTAGGATTAGGAAACGATTCAGAAGAAGAAGGTGATGATAAGAAGAAGAAATTGTGAAGGAAGAGAAGAAGACTAGGAAGGATATGGAGAAGAAGGAGATGAAGATGATGATGATGAAAATAAGATAAAGCAGAAGCAGATAAAAAAAATGTATATATATATATATATATAAGATGGAAGCGAGAAGACCAGGAAGGAGCAAGATTGGAAGAAGATGATGAAAAGAAGAAGAAAAAGTGAAGGAAGAGTTGGAAAAGTGCCTTCAGGCCCAGAAGGCCTGGTACTTCAATTCATCTCTAAGGTGTCCATGCTGGAACTCCATGGAGGACAGATCCTCCAGGAAAAAAAATGATCTTATGTCTTCGTGGACGTTGCTTTTTGCAGAGACACAAAGTCATGCTGGATTCCAAAAAAGCCTTTTTTTTTTTTTAATATTCATCCTGCAGATGTTCAGGTCTGGTGGACATAATGAGGTTTCCAGACTGGGCTTTCTGAAGAACAGAGAAGAACAGATCAGCCAATCAGAAGAGAGATCATTTAAATACACCACTCTTAAAGGCAAAGTACCAACAACAAGATTCAGCCTTAATTGTCAGAGGATGGAAAATGTTTACAGTCTGAAGTCCACATTTAAGGCTTTGTCTCCCTCGTGTGGAGATGCAAACAGAAAGCCGTCATTTCTGTTTAAAAACAACATCCGTCCATCAGTCTGTAATCTGAGCTCAAACAGTGAGGAGACACACACACACACACAAAACACACAGAGGACAATTCAGCATCTCCAGTTCACCTCCTGACATGACTTTGGACTGCTGGAGGACACTGGAGATCCAGGAGGGAACCCACACAGAGACCATGGACACAGAAAGGACACAGGCCCAGCCTGTGAATCTTCAAACCCAGAATCTTCTCCAAGACAACAGAACCACTCACTGAACCACCATGTCGCTCTCTTTTAGAACAAAATGAAAAAAAAAAAAACACTACAACAATGTGAGATGGAATGAGAGAGGACACTCACTACTTATCTGCTGTGACAACCCCGTAGTAGTAGTAGTAGAAGATATTAACAAAAAAGAAAGAGAACACAAAATTAGGATTAGAAGGAGAAGAAAGAAGAAAAAGCTGATGATGCATGCACAAAATGAGAAGAACAAGGAGAAGACAAGGGAAGAGTAGGATTACTCTTAGGAATCTTCTCTCTGTTTCTCATGTTCAGTCCAGTCTCTGTACCTGAGCAGTTCTCCAGATCCTCCTGAAGGACAGTGTTGTTGTCTCTCATGTTCAGTCCAGTCTCTGTCCTGAGCAGTTCTCCAGATCCTCCTGAAGGACAGTGTTGTTGTCTCTCATTTCCAGTACAGTCTCTGTACCTGAGCAGTTTTCCAGATCTTCCTGAAGGACAGTGTTGTTGTCTCTCATGTTCAGTCAGTCTCTGTACCTGAGCAGTTCTCCCAGATCTTCCTGAAGGACAGTGGTATTTTGTCTCATATTTCAGTCCAGTCTCACCACCTGAGCAGTTCTCAGATCCTCCCTGAAGGATGATGTTGTTGTCTCTCATTTTCAGTCAGTCTCTGTACCTGAGCAGTTCTCAGATCTTCCTGAGGACAGTGTTGTTGTGACATGCTCTCATGTTCAGTCCAGTCTCTGTACACAGGCAGTTTGATGGTTCTGTGTTGATTAATCCACACAGTGATCTCCGTCTGAACCTTCAAATAAAATTCAGCGTCTAACTCAACACAGGAAGCAGTGAAGAAACAGGTACAGATGATCAGGTGATTCATTTACTGCTGATGCTGAATGCTGAGTGGGTGGAACCTCTCTGTCTAGAACCTTCTATCTTTAGACACTGTGCAGCCTGGAGCCCTGAAACATTTGTTCTTTCATTTAATCTCAATGACGAAGATAAAACAGTCTGACGGGCAAGAGTGTGGCATCAACAGTGATTCATAAAGATCTGTATATCTGTCCATCCGGTCCAGCACAGGATATCTGTCCATTTGTTCACAGCACTGTCCCTCATTTTTAAGTTATAAAAAGGACATTTAGGTCCAGACTGTGTGATTCTGTAAATCCAGTTCCACTCTAGGCTGTTCCTTTAGAGTTATGACATCAGAACTCCATCCATCAGCTCATTAAAAGATCAGCCACCAGGGGGCTGTAGACATCACCCTGCATCCACTTCTCCTGCAGGGTATAATTCACACACACACACACACAGAGTGAGAAACAGAAGGATAGAAAGTGAGAGAGGAATGGAGAGAGAGGCAGAATGAGAGGAGCAAGTAAGAGAATAAAGGAAAAAAACAGAGATAGACAAAGGAGAGAGGGAGAGTCTGAAAAGAGTAGGAAGAGATAGAAGTGAGGGAAAGAACAGGGAGGAGCAAAGAAGAGAGATTGCCTCTGTTCACACACAGAGAGAGGCAGAAGGGATACACAGAATGAGGGAGAGAGAGGAAAGAAAGGAAAGAGAAACAAGAGAACAGAGAAAGATAAAGAAAAGTTCAGTCCAGCTCTCCAGCTTTCAAAAGCTCATTTAAAGCAGGTTCATGCCGACCTCACCGACGGATGGACATCCAGAGAAGTCTGTCCCTCTCTCTCCACCAAACATACAGACCAGCAGCAAAGAGATAATCTAACAAGTTTGTGAATAGTCATAAACTCAGTTAAGCTCATTTAAAATCAGTTTTTTCAGTTATTCTCACTAGTTATGCTCATTTATGTTCAGTCATGCTCAGCTATGCTCAGTTAAGCTCAGTCAAGCTCAATGGTTAAGCTCCATTATGCTCATTTTCCTTCACTTATGCTCCATGAAGATCAGTTCTTCTCAGTCATGCTCCATTAATAATGCTCGTTTACATTCAGGTATCCATTTATGCTTCGTTACGCCTGGCTTTGCTCGCCCATCACGCTCAATGTTTATGTTCATTTCTGCTCTGATATATCAGTTAAGACAAAGCAGACAAGCATCCTCGTCCTTTCTTAGGGAACAGTCCTCCAGGCTTCTTGAAGGACGTCCCAAAACTCTTCTTCCAATGTTGGCTGTCCACTTCACTTCACCTATCGTCTCATTATTCAACAAATTGTAAGAAAATGTGGGGGATGAGGACTTGTGCGAAGGACAAGATGTTCTCTTCTGTGCAGGGACAACAGAAAGTGAAAGTAACGATTCTGAAACGTGCAGCGATTTTAGTGTCGAGTCAGTATATTCACACTCAGTAAGTCCAACAAGACACTCCTGTCCCCAGTGGACAGGCTGTGTTTTTTATTCTTTTTTTATTGTGTATGAGGGGATAATACATCGGTGGCTCAATTCAGGCTGAGCTGCAAAGGCGTCCACTGATCTTCTGCAATTCTGAAGTGACCAAAAAGAACAGTTCTGGCATGTCATCTGCGTCATCATGTAGCACACAACAGGCTCTGGGCGCATACAAATGACATCATTTCTAATATCCTACAGCTAGATGCTTTTTTTTTTTTTTTTGACATTTTGTTTGTTTTGACTTCATACAGATAATGGATTAGGCTAAAATTCACCAGAATATTTGGTTGACTTTTAGGAACAGTTTCCTCAATACATCACAAAATACATTTGTTTTTTTTTTCCTTTTTTTTTTGTTTTTTTAATTATCCCAAAGAAGCGAGACTTGCAAGTAGGCATTTTGAACAGAACTAAATCTACAACTACCAAAAAAAAAAAAAAAAAAAAAAAAGAAAAAAAAATAAGAAAAGAAAAGAAAACTACAACTGGAGCATTCAGCTTCGCTCTGTTCCCCAAGTCCGTGTTGGGTGAAGTAAACGGGTCAAAGGTCAGGATGACGTATACACAACAGTTCGTACTGTGAAGGCTGTAAAGGTTGGCTGTGTGTTTGTAAAGGTGGCGTTCTATCCCGGATCGGCGTCTGATAGGGGTGCGGAGGGTCTGGAGGGTGTTGGGGACTGAGGTGCGGAGAGTTTGGAGGAGTGTTGGGGCCAGTGCGGAGGTCTGGAGGGTGTTGGGGACGGAGTCACGAGGAGTTGAATGACGTCTATGCGGCGTATCTCTTGGTCACTGTCGGGCTGTTCTGTCATGTTCCGCTCTGTTGGTCCAAGCACTGAGTGGCTATACCACTTAACCAGAGGATCAGCTAGAGAGAGAGAGAGAGAGACAGAGAGAGAGAGAGAGGAGACAGAGAGAGAGAGAGAGAGAGACAGAGAGAGAGACAGAGAGAGAGAGGAGACAGAGAGAGACAGAGAGAGAGAGAGAAGAGGAGACAGAGAGAGAGAGAGGGGGAGAGAGAGAGGAAGAGAGAGAGAGAGAGAGAGAGAGAGGGAGAGAGAGGGAGAGAGAGAGAGAGAGAGAGAGAGAGAGAGAGAGAGAGAGAGGAGACAGAAGTGAGGAGAGACAGAGAGAGAGATAGAGATAGAGAGAGAGGGAGACAGAGAGATAGAGAGAGAGAGAGAGAGAGAGAGGAGACAGAGGAGAGAGAGAGAGAGAGAGAGAGAGAGAGAGAGAGAGAGATAGAGAGAGATGGGGAGAAAAAACAGCATTGAGATTCATATATATATTCATAGATTCATACATATCTATATATAAATTCAGTATTATGTTGTGCAAAGCTGGAGTGTGATGGAAACAAGCTGAATGAGAGGCGGAGGAGAAAGAGAGAGAGGAGATGACAAACATGAAGGAAGGACAGACCTGGCCAGGGAAGACAGAGGGAGAGAAAGACAGAGTGAGTGAGTGAGAGAGAGAGAGAGAGACCGACAGACAGAAGGACAGACAGTGAGAATGACAGACAGAAGAAAAGAGAGGGGAGAGAGAAAGAGAAGAAGAGAGAGAGAGATGAGGATTGAATGAGAAGCTGAGGAGAAAGAGAGAGAGAGATGACAGACACAGACAGAAGGACAGACACAGTGAGAGGAAAGACAGAAGGGGAGAGAGAGAGGGAAAGACAGACAAGAACAGAGACAGGCGAGAGAAAGAGAGACAGGAGAGAGACAGAAGAGAGTTTGAGAGAAGAGAGAAGGACAAAGAGAAAGCGAGAGAGAAAGACAGACAGAAGGAGAGAGAAAGACAGACAGTGAGAATGACAGACAGACAGAGGGAGAGAGAGTGACCGACAAAAGAAGAGAAAGACAGAAGGGGAGCGAGAGAGAAGGAGAGAAAGACAGATGAGGGGAGTGAGAGAGAGAGAGAGAGAGGGGTATAAGGTGGGAACGGCTCCGTGAAAGATCTGTGAACGACTGTAAGAAAAACAGACACTTGTAGCACGTCGTCTCGGCGACGTCCAGACTGCAGTCCGAGAGGAAATAAAGCACCACAGCTGCTGCTTTCCACAGTTGGGCTGCCTTCACTGGTATCTACACTAAACTGCTCATCGACTAAATTACATCAAGGGTCTGAATCCCTCACTTCGCCGGAGACACGGCCTCCTTTTCTGAAAATGTTTCTGGAACATGGCTCTAAAGATCTGATTGCATTCAACACTAGTGAGGTCAGGTTCTAGATCACAAACCACGTTCCAGTTTGTTCCAAAGGTACTAGACGGAGCTTCATCAGTCCAGAGATTTCTAATCAAAACTGAGTTTGTAATTTTAGCTTTTATTGCTTAAACACCTGGAAAAACTTGTCAGTGAAGTGAAAGTGAAAAAGGTAGACATGTCATTTGTGAGGTCACAGCACAGCGTGAACCTGAAAGTGGACCTCTGCTTTTAACCCATGCACAAACGTGCAGCAGTGGGCAGCTAGTGAAAGCGCCCGGGGAGCAGTGATGGGGACGGTACCTTGCTCAAGGGTACCTCAGGGCAACCTACTTTTGGGAATCGAACCCACAGTCTTCCGATGCGGTGCAACTCCCTCACCACTAGGCCACCGCTTTTTACAGCTTTTTACAAGTTTCAGCGATGAATAATTTACCTTTGTTATTATTAATGAAAAAATAACGGTAATCGCAATTCTGCAGTCAAGCAGTGGAGAACCATCAAAATATAGTGTCACCAATAATGCAGAACATTTAGAGAGGATTTGATGTAAAGGTCTACTGGAGCTGCATTACTCTCACTGTATACTATGAAATATAATTTGATGGTTTGTGATAAAGATGGTGGTATGGTGCTGCAGTGGTTGGGGGGTTCTGGGTTCTTTCTGTGTGGGGTTTGTTCTCCCAGTGTCTGTGTAGGTTTCTCTGGGGTTCTCTGGTTCCCTCCCTACCCAGTCCAAAAGGGGACTAGAGATGCTAAATTGCTCCCTGCGGCCCTGGTGGACTGTCAGGGTTCTTTCAGCCTTTCAGTATCGAACTTAAGATGAACGCTGAGGAAATGAGAGTCAGGAGGACAGGACAGAATACTGAGTGTGATTGAAAGCAGGACAGTGGAGTGGTGAGGATGAAGGGATCAGAGGTGGTGAAGGAGGAGGAGTTTAAATACTCAGGATCCACAGAGTAACCGGGAGTGTGGAAGAGAGAAGAAGAGGTGGTGGAGATGAGTGACAGGAGTTATCCGAGAAAAGGGAAGGTTTACAGGATGGCAGTGAAACCAGCTATGTTATCGTGTTGGCGACGGTGGTACAAATAGACAGGTGATGGAACTGGAGGTGTCAAAGTTAAAGATGCTGAGATTTGCGTTAAGAAGGACGAGGACAGACAGGTTAAGACAAGTATTTTAAGGGGACAGCTCAGGCTTGAAGACAAAGTGAGAGAAGTGAGACAGTTGGTTTGGACATGTCCAGTGAGGAGACGAGGAGTATATCAGGAGGAGGATGTTGAGGATGGAAGCTACTAGGAAAGAGAAGAAGGAGGACAAAGAGCAGGCTTATGGGTATGGTGAGAGAGGACATGCAGGAGTGAAAGAGGAAGATGCAGAGGACAGAAGACATGGAGACGTGCCTGAACAGCTGTTCTACTGTAAGAGGATTGGGAAAATGTCCAATCCAGGCTGCTTAAACTCTTGTAAAGTAAAAGTAACGAGGCTCCAGCTTCCTATTTTCGGAGGGTCTGTTCTGAATAAGATTTTCTGCAGTCATGAGGAATGACGTGGAGGCGAGTAATGGAAGCTCAGACAGCGGAGTTCTGACACACACACACACACACACACTAATGGAGGCTCTGAAACTGGAGCCCTGGGGTCTAAGCCATGCTAAGAATCTGTATGGCTGCTTTAAGTGGAGCCTGCAGAGCAGCAAAGGGCTTCCAAAACCCGGAGACTGCACTGTATATTTAACACACACACACACACACACACACACACACACACACACACACACTGTACTCGGTTATTAAAGCTGTAAGACCTGGAGTGTGTACCATTAGTGTAAAAACAGAAGGAGTCAGAAAGAGCTATAATGTTACAGACAATTATTATAAAGGTGATTTCATAATGAAACAATAAAAGGGAGGAATACAAAGGTAAGAAGAAAAAGAAGAGAAGAGGAAATAAATGAGTACTGAAAGATGATAAAGAGATGAGAGGAGGAAAGGAGGAAAAGGGTTCTAAAGAAGGACATAGGGAGGAGAGGAAAGAAAGGGCGTGAAGGATTATAGCGAAAGAAAGCTGAAATGAGGTGCTGAAGGGAGAAAGAGGAGGAAGAGGAAGCAAGGAGTACCGCAGGAGAAAAAGGAGAAGAGAGAGAAGAGAAACGGGTTTTGAAGAAGATAATGAAAAATGAAAAACAGGGACAATAGCGGAAGGAAGGAAGGAAGGAGGAAAGTAAAATCAGCCACCTAAAAGCTGAAAGTTTTCTTTCTACCTTCACACTCGTTCACACTCGTCCTGTTTGTTTGTTCTCGTCTGTTTTGTTTACATTTTGTAGAAAGAGAGTGCAGGCAGGTTGGAATGGGTGGAGAAGAGTGGCAGGAGTGATTTGTGACAGACCGGTAACAGCGAGAGTTAAAAGTTTACAGGACGGTAGTCAGACCAGCTATGCTATACGGGTTGGAGATGGTGGCGCTGATGAAAAGACAGGAGGTGGAGCCGGAGGTGTCCCTGTATTAGAGGGACAGCTCAGGTTGGACGGTGGAGACAAAGTCCCAGAAGCAAGATTGTGTAGCTTGGACATGTCCAGATGAGAGACGGCGAGTATATCAGGGGACGGACGTTTAGGGATGGAGCTGCCTGGAAGGAGGAGAAGAGGAAGGACAAAGAAGAGGTGGTCGGTGAGGAGGAAGAAGGAGAAGAGGAAGGACAAATAGGAGGTGGTCGGTGAGGAGGAGGTGGAAGAAGAAGAAGGAGAAGAAGAGGAGGAGGAGGAGGAGACCAAACATTCCTCATTTCTTTGTCCAATCTCAGGAAGAAAGAGACAAAGCGAGAGAGAAAGAGAGAGAATAGATGGGGAAGAGACAAAAAGCAGGACAGAGTCAAACAATTACAAAAAAAAATTAGGAAAGAAAAGAGAGAATGATGAAAGAATGTTCTACTGCAGACATTAAAGTCTCAGATCTTTCTCAAAAGTCCATCCTTCCAGAAGATGAATGAATCAAGCCTCCACCAAGTACGTTGTTGCAAACTAAAAATGCAACCTGCATCTTCTTTTAAATGAATAGTTTTTCATTTCCGCCGCTGCAAGAACCGACATGCTTCAGTGTGAGACAGGGCGACGAGGGAACCGACTCCTAAAGACTCCTGAAAAAATCAGCTTAATTTACTTTAAATGTCTTCAGATGATCAGACAGCAGATCAGACAGATGTGCAGAACTGCAGCAACAGCTGTATGTTGAAGGACCTCCGATCGGGTGCTATTTTATACGAACTTTATTTTCTTTTTTAATATTTATGAATTAATATTATTTATTAAATAGTCACCTTTTTTATTATTAACAATGTGAACAAGGTGAACGGGGTGCAGAGAGGGTTCTAGAACAATGTGAATGAGGGTCTAGATAAATGTGAGTGGGGAATGGAGAATCTGAACAGGGTGGGGAGAAGGTTCTGGAGGGTTTTCTAGAGCAGCGTGAACAGGGGGTCTAGATTGATGTGAATGGGGTGGGGGAAATGTTCTAGAACCATGTGAACAGGGTAGGGGAGAGTGTTCCCGGGCAAAGAGGGGTCTGGATGGGCGTGAACGGGGTGGAGAGAAGGTTCTAGAACTATGTGAACTGGGTGGGGACAGGGTTCTGGAACCATCTAGGCTGAGGGTTCTAGAGTAACCCTGAGATGATTACAGGACTCTGGATCCTGGATTACAGGATCATCTTAATCCGTTACCTAAACCTGTTCAGTAGAATGAAGGCCAGGGGTTCTAGAAAAATGTGAACGGTATGGGGAGAGGGTTCTAGAACCGCGGTACAACAGTCCTTTTGTCTGAAAATCACATTCTTTTGTGTAATATTTCTGCACAGGGAAGGTTTATCTGCCCAGCAAGAGATGATTACTGGACCCACTGACCCGGTACAGCCCAGTACCTGACACCAGAACCGTCAAGCTGTTCTCCAAACTTGAGAAGCAAAATGAAAGGCCTGTCCCGGTTCTTCAAAACCCATCACCCTTTGAAATGCTTATGTGTCCTTACTCCACACTTGCAGGCTTAAAAATTCATAATGTTCAACATGATATTTCGATTTTTCTGAAGGCGTTCTCTAATTGGTTGACTCTTAGAACCCGTGTTTGCTTTTATTGATCTTTAGTGCTCAAAATGATCTTTTTTCTGTTTTTATCAACTGCAAGGCAAAGCATGTGGCAGTGAGTTGTGTTTAAATCGCACTGTGTTCTCCCAGTGCTGCCGTTCTAGTTTAGATCAGCCTGCTGTTCTAAGATCTAGGCTGCTGTGGTGCCGTATCAGCCGTGAACCCTGCGGTGTGTTTAGTGCTGAACTCACCCGGGTTGCAGTCCGTCAGCAGAGAGCAAATGGACAGGAGGACCTTGGAGATGGTGAGCGCCGGGCTCCAGTTGTCCTTCAGGATGTCCAGACAGATCACTCCCTGACTGTTAATGTTGCAGTGGTAGATCCGCGTGCGGAACGTGACCTAGGCCAAGGACAAGGGGGGACAACAACATGAAAACAGGCCTCTGGGCTCGAGCTTAAAATATCCCGTCTCCACAATTTCCATCACACACAACATTCACCACCAGTATCTGCACCAAACACCTTCATTTCCTTACATCATTCAAGAGCTATGGGACTGGAGGGGGAACCGTCTAGAATGGACAGTACCCTAGAACAGTGCGTGTAGTACAAAAACAATCTAGAGCCTAAGGGAAACACAGGTACACTGAGATAGAGAATATATTTCTGCTAAATTATGAAAGTGAGGGAACTTTCAGTCATTCTAGAACTGTGTGAATAAGGGAGTACGTTCCCAAACAGTGCAAGTACAGAAGAGCATTCAAGAGCAGTGTGAGGAACGCTTTAAAGAACACCATCAATAGGGCATACCATTCCAAAACAGCGTGAATGGGAGATTCAGGAACAATGTGAATGGGAAGAACGTTCTAGAATAATGAATAAAGAGGACTATACAGAACAATTTGAAGAGGGAGAACACTCCTTTGGTGTTAATAGCTGGATTATTGAAAGATGTGACTGAGGAGAACATTCCAGAACAGGGGGAGGGGAGAGGGTTCTACAATAATCTGAACAAGGGTTCTAGAACCATGTAAATGCATTGGGGAGAGGGTTCTGAATCAATGTAGATAGGATTGGAACATGATGGGGGAGGGTTTTTAGAACAATGCAATTAGTAGGGTAGCTGATTCTAGAACAAGGAACGAAGTTGGGGGTTCTAAAATAATGTGAACAGAGCGTGGGGAGGGCGTTCTAAAATAACATGAACATGGTGAGGAAGTGGGATCTAGAATAATGTGTACTGGTTGGCAAAACTGGTTGTAGAACATCATGAATGGGGAGTATGTTCTAGAACAAGGTGAACAGAGTAGAAAGAGGGTTCTGTAGCAATGGGCAGGTTGTGAAATGATTCTAGAACAATGTGTAGACAGGAGTAAGGGGCAGAGTTCTAAAATAATGTGAGCATGGTGCTGAGGAGAATGTTCTAGAGCAATGAACAGGGTGGGGATGGGTTCGCGAACAATGCGAATGTGGGAGAACCTTCTATGCCTGGGTTTGTTGGTCCTTGCTGAAGAACAATATCCAGATGTTATTACTTTTATAAGCGAGGAGCGTCGATGCCGGTCTCTAGAACATGGACCCAGTCTCCCGGGACACATCTGAGAATGTTTTGAAGGTGATTTAGAGATGATGGCGCCTCCACCTGTGAGGCATTGGCAAGAGGCAAGCCTGAGGTCAGCGGCAAGAGACTCCAAATATCTCTCCAACAAAATGGCAGTCCATCCAGCAGGATCATGACTTAAACCCTTGTATGCTGATCTCGGAGAACTGAAACACATCAATCTGGTTCCTCTCAACATGGACCTCAATCACACACCGACCCATCACCCTGACGACCCATCACCCGACGACCCATCACCCTGGCGACCCATCACCCTGGCGACCCATCACCCTGTTGAGGAACCGGGCAGGCGGCGGGCCTGCTGCACTGTATGAACTGAACTGGGGTCAGTGAAGGTCAGGGACAGGTTGCAAAGGACAAAACACACATCACACATGACTGATAAAGACATGTCTTCATTAACTTATCCACACAGCACTTATCACACACACACACACACACACACACACACACACACACACACTGCCAAGAGACAATGAGAGAGAGAGAGAGAGTGAGAGAGAGAGAGAGAGAGAGTATAGGAGAACAGAGGAATGAAATGGAAATTAAGATGAAAAAGAATCTCTCTACAGACAATCTGGTAACCAAAAAAAAGAAAGAAAGAGAGAAAAAGAGAGAAACATCCAGGAGCTCCCAGGAGCCTCCTGAAAGAGACGAGATTCTTGGGGGGAAAAAAAACACAGTTTTAGAGATTTCTTCAAGATTTCTAAAACTCCTTTTGGCTCACTCGCACATACACTCACTCTCACTCACTCACTCATCTAACCTCTCGCTCCCTCGTCCATCCACTCCTCCACTCCTCTAAACTCCTCCCTCGCCCCTTCACTCACTCACTCATTCACTCACTTACTGAATCATCAGTCCATCACTCACTCACTCATCTAATCTCTCACTCCACACTTCCACTTGCTCATTCACTCACTCACTCGCTCACTCACTCAGTCACTCACTCACTGGATCAATATCCACTCAGTCACTCATTTATGTATTAAATATATTTTAGATAAAATATTTGAACACTATTTTTAATTTTTTTTTTCTAAGTTCAAAGTAAAGGAACTTTAAATGCCGTTGAAGTTCAAACGGTCCAATAAGAGTCTGATTAAGAAATTGCGTGTTCGATATTCCCTGATCTCGGATTAGTGATTATGAGCAACTCTCGTCTATCAGCTGGATTAAACTCACTAATTATCCTGAAGGTCAGCTGGTGTTTTCGCCAAAATCTGCAGAGATCTCCCGTCTTTCTCTCTATTCCTGCCATCTTTTCTCTTCTTGTGCCATCGTTACATTCTTTCTTTCTGTCTTACCAACCTCTTTCTCTCTCTCCCTCCGTCTCTCTCGCTACAGAAACGTGGTCATTTTAAAAGAGAAAGAAGAAAAAAAAAACGTTTGATGATTTTTATCTAATTTTGTATTTTGTTTATTTCTACAGGGCTATTTATCATGAAATGTTTATCCAACCGCTTCAAAAAAAAACAAAACCAACTCAAATTTCTTTTTTATCTTTTATTTCCTTTTCCTTTCACAATCGGTTCTTTATTTCTACACTACCTTCTTTATTTCGCAGGAAGTCACCCCCCATCACACCGGTGGACATCCAGGGTTTGTGCATTGAGACAGTGGTGGAGTACAAATACCTGGGTGTCCACATCAACAATAAACTGGACTGGTCCACTAACACTAACGCTCTGTACAAAAAGGGCCTCAGTCGTCTCCACCTGCTAAAGCGGCTGAGGTGCTTTGGGGTGAGCAGGAATCTTCTGAGGTCCTTTGGGGTAAACAAGCATCTCATGAGGTCCTTCTTGACACTGTAGTGGCGTCGGCTCATTTTTACGCTGTGGTCTGCTGTGGTGTGGAAGAGTCTCAGAGAGGACAGAGGAAACTAAACAAACTGGTCAAGAGGGCCAGCTCTGTCCCTGGACTGCCCGCTCAAGTCCATGAGCGAGTAGGGGAGGAGAGGATGTTGTCCCAGCAGCAACATCCATCATGGACAACCCCTCCCACCCCTGAGACTGTGAACACTGAGCAGCTCGTTCAACCAGCAGACTATTACGCGCAGTGAAGAAGAGCTACATAGGTGTTCTACCTGCATTAAGACTCCACAACTCATCATAACATTACATTGCTTATTTATTATTATTATATTATTATATTATATATATTATTATTGTTGTATATTATTTTATAATGTATTATTATTATTATTATTATTACTGTATTGTATATTATATTATTATTCTTTATTATTATTATTATTATTATTGTATTACTACTACTTTTTATTACATTTATTATTATTACATTGTATTGTGTACATTTATATTCATATTTTTTCATATATTTATATTTTGCTACTTATTATTTATATGTATAATTCATTCAAAACTTTTGAATTATTGTGTATATTACTCTTGTAGATATGTATATATATATATATATATATATAGATAGATAATTTATTATTATTTATTTATAGCTCCTCTACTTTTCTCCTGTACTTGTTCCTGTTCTCTCTCTATATCTATATATTTTTTTCCTTTCTTTCTGTACACTTGTCTTTTTTCATAAGGCCTATGGCCCAAATTTCCCATTTGTGGGAGAATAAAAGATCACTCTACTCTACTCTACTCTACTCTACTCATCTCTCCGTCTGTTTACACACTGAATACAACTGACATAATAAAAGGGACACGTAAAGCATCCAGTCATGATTCGTGTTGTGGTTTAATATTGTCATTCTCTCTCTCTCTCTCTCTCTCTCTCTCTCCTCTCTCTCTCTCCCTCTCCCCGTCTCTCTCTTCCCCATCTCTCTCTCTCTCTCTCTCTCTCTCTCTCTCTCTCTCTCTCTCTCTGTCTCTTCCCCCATCTCTCTCTCTCTCTCTCTCTCTCTCTCTCTCTCCCCCCATCCTCTCTCTCTCTCTCTCCTCTCCTCCTCTCTCTCTCTCTCTCTCTCTTCCCCTGTCTCTCTCTCTCTCTCTCTCTCCTCTCTCTCTCTCCTCTCTCTCCCTCTCTCTCTCTCTCTCTCTCTCCTTCTCTCTCTCTCTCTCTCTCTTTCTCTGAGTCTCCCTCCTCCCTCTCTCTCTCCTTTCTCCAGGTCCTCTCTCTCCCATCCCTCCCTCTCTCAGTCTCCTCCTCCCTCTCTCTCTCCCCCACTGCCTGTCTCTCTCTCCTGCTTCTCTCTCTCTCTCTCTCTCTCTCTCTCTCTCTCTCTCCCCAGGTCTCTCTCTCTCTTTCTCTAGTCTCTCTCTCTCTCTCTGAGCCTCCTCTCTCCTCTCTCTCCTCTCTCTCTCTCTCTCTCTCTCTCTCAGGTCTCCCCCCTCTCTCTCTCTCTCTCTCTCTCTCTCTCTCCGGAGTCCCCCTCTCTCTCTCTCTCTCCGAGTCTCCCCTCCCCTCTCTCTCTCTCTCTCTCTCTCTCTCAGGTCTCCCCCCCACTCCCTCTCTCTCCCTGTCTCTCTCTCTCTCTCTCTCTCTCTCTCTCTCTCTCTCTCTCTCTCTCTGGATTAGCAAACCACAAACGCTCCATCAGTAAATCCCCAGACGTCCACATTAGACCCAAATTCCTGGAGGCACTTTTAGCCCGTATTAAAGGGCCCATATCCTACTTCTTTTCTTTCTTTTCTTCATTTGTTTTTCCTCCTCAAGCCCACTTGTATTTAGCGTGTGGGCTTATGTACCAAAATCACCCAGAATTCATTCCACAGCCTTCCTTTATCCCTTAAGGCCTTTGCACACTCGCCGTGATTATCTGTGCCGTTTATTCAGAAGCTGCTAAATTTATCTGAACACGTAAACGAGGACGTTGCCGCGTCCGCCACCTGTTCAGTCTTCAGCCGAGGCCCCATCTGGCCAATCAGAAACCAACACTTTCTGACAAAACGTCATAAGGATTAGCTCGTCTTCTGCATCTCCCTGAACGAGGCTGCCCCCCAAAACCAGCTCCACAGCCTTTCCTGTCCCCTGAAGACATTCTGTCCATCTGTTTCTTTCAGGCTGAGGCGTCATTTGGGTTCTTTACCTTTTTAACAAATTAAAAAAAGCCTCAATACCCGTGTGTTCACCGCCCGCCCGTCAGGTCTTCACGTCTTCAGCCGAGCGGTTAATTTCATACGCCTTGACACTTTAATGCTTAAACCTTGGGCTACAGTTGGTTTTGCGCTGCAGACTCAGTTTGGCATCAAAATGAAAATCGTAAACAATACGGTCGCGCATGCGCTGGGTTGTGACATCACAAAAATGACGTCATGTCATAGCAATGAGGACATTTCTTTTGTTCCCATCATATTGTCCCTTTAAAGCAGCGACGAAGCTGCAGAGTGGTTTAAGTGCAAGAGCAGAAACAAGAGCGATAACAGAAGGAACCACTCAGTGTATCCGTGGGATAAAGAATGCTGCTACTTCTTCATCCGTCTTCACGTCTTCATGTCCTCTCTCACCACGTCCATAAACCTCCTCTTTGGTCTTCCTCTTCCTCTTTCCTGGCAGCTCTATTCTCAGCATCCTTCTCCCAACATACTCCTCGTCTCTCCTCTGGACCAACGCAACCTTTCTTCTCTAACTTTGTCTCCAAAACGTCCAGCCTGATCTGTCCCTCTAATATACTCGTTTCCTGTCCATCCTCGTCACACCCAACGAACATCTCAGCATCTTTAACTCTGACACCTCCAGCTCCGCCTCTGTCTTTTTATCAGCGCTACAGTCTCCAACCCGTACAACATAGCTGGTCTCATTGCCGTCCTGTTGACATTTCCTTTCACTCTTCCTGGGTAATCTGTCACAGATCACTCCTGTCACTCTTCTCCACCCATTCCAATCTGCCTGCACTCTCTTCTTCTCCTCTCTTCCACACTCTGAACTGTTGAACTCCTCCACCTTCATCTCCTCTAAGTTTTCTGTCTTTGTCCTACTCACTTTCATTCCTCTCCTCTCTAGAGCAGATCTCCATCTCTCCAGGTTCTCCTCCAGCTGCTCCCTGCTCTCACTACAGATCACTAAGCGACAGTAATAATTAAATTAAATCCAGGTTACAGGAATGAGGAACAGATGTGGTCTACAAAACACTGATGTGTCTCATCCTGGAAAAGAGCATCTGCTAACTGAAAAAAAGAAATTATTTCTCTTTTTCTTTTAATTGCAAATCTGTGCAGCTGTAAGGGTGTCTCGACAGAAAGCATAGTCCTGAAAAAGAGCCTCCATGTTGATAAAACGCTCAGATGTTCCTTACCTTCGGCGGTTTGAAGGGGTAATCCGATGAAAAGGTGATGTCCAAGAAGAAAACTCCTCCTTCATAAACTGAGCCAGGAGGGCCCAGGATGGTGGATCTCCACTCGTAAATGTTGTCTCCTTTCGGTCCCGCACTGCAACAAAAAACACAAAAGCAAAAGGTGAACATTGGAATCAGGCGTCCAGCTCCACCTTCACAACAAATACTGCTGCTGCTGGAGGGACAGAAAACTGATCCTGAATCAGTTCTGCCGGGTTTAATCTTCGAGACGGGATACAAGAGAAAAAAGAGAAATGAAGAAGGAATCAGCAAAAGAAAAAACAGCCTAATTCTTGTTCATGTCCTCTGCCTTTAAACTCTCCACAAAAAACAAAAAAACAAAACAAAAAAAAGACACACCAAACCGCCCGGGGAGCAGTGATGAGCACGGTACCGTGCTCAAGGGTTCCTCAGGGTAACCTACTGGTCTGGGACACAAACCCATGACCTTCCATGACCGTTGCCCCAACATTAAGTTTATCTATGATGAATATTTGAAAATGTATGTTTTTGTATTGTTGTTAATACAAATGAAACACACACACACACACACAAGCATGAAAGTGAAAGTGACTCTTTCCCCCCATTGTAAAACGCGGCAGAGCACACAGTGAACCACAACGAAACTGAATGTCTGCTTTTCACCCACACAGACTGTGCAAGCAGTGGCATTTAAAGCGCCCGGGTACTAGTGATGGGGACAGTACCGTACTCAAGGGTCTGATCTGGAATTTGAACCCATGACCTTCCAATCCTGGGACCATCTCCCTAAGCATTAGACCACCGCTACACTTCTGGGTTCAGCTCCCATCCAGGACGTCCTGGGAACCTCCTGTTTGGGGCGGGGGCGTGAATTTGGCCACATACTTTGCAATATCGTTAAATTCATCTTTCATTTATTATTAAAGTATCCCGATTATAGCTTTATTTTATTAAATTTATCATGAAAATTGTGGTCAGAAAACCTCAGCGGTATCTGTAATCAGCCTGTGGAGGAAATGACCCTCTTCTTTGGAACATCCCATCTCACTCAGAGCATCTTGTTCACTTTAATGCAGCCAAGATGCAAGTTTGTCCTCTAGCTTGCCCCTGTCCCTAGACGTCCCTGTGCCACCGACTGTCCTCCTGCACTTGAAAGACACCACCTGTCTGCTCACTCACTCATCACAGACAGGACAACATGAAGATACAAGTGATGAAGTCGTGATTTTCTCTCCTCCTGCTTGTCTCCGGACAACGCCTGGGAGGACTCTAAACTGTCTCACTGGACATTATAGCGAACGAGTTCCTCAGATGTTCCTATAGGTGTGAAGGCTTTCAGAAGCAAATAAAATGACATTTTTACAACATTTAATGTTTTGTTTGTGCCATTTATCACTGTTTAAAATGGTGAACATCATTTATTCAGAAGAAGACGACCTCGAGGACAGTCCTACTGCTGCTCATATGGCCTTCATCTGCACTGCAGGACACACACACACACACACACACACCGTCTGCTCAGGTGGTGGGCTCGGCAGCTGCCTCCTTAAACGATTTATGGAGGTGACCGTATGGACAAAAGATAAAAAAAACATCAGAAAGGAAGAAAGGATGAGAAGGAAAGCAAATGTGGAGAATCGACTCTTACATGTCCTTGGGGGCTTTTCAAAAGATTCTGCATTGATTTATAAATTCTTTTTTTTTTTTCCCCGATGATGAGGCCCGAATATAAACCAGCCCCAACTCGCTGCTCTGCAAATTCGCTCGACACAGATTCATTACTCCTGTTTAGACGTCTGAGCTCAATTCCAGAAAGAACAAAACCAGATTTCTGCCCGAGGAGCTGTTCTTAACTACTGACCTACAGCCCGAGCAGCTTCTGTTCTCCAGTAACCCACAGCAGGTTCTGTGAAAACCACTAACAATCCTGCCTGAACCGGGAGAACGAGCACCTCTCCTCCAAAATCCAGGTGAAGCGATGCAGCAACTCACGGTTACACGATCATCAAGTAAACGTGAGGCGAGCAGCGGCTGCTGGAGTGATCAGAACCATGAAGCTCAACCTGTTCTGTGCTGTTTGGAGACGTGCATCTTAAAAAGGAGATACGAGGAAAAAGATCAAACAAAGAGTCTACAAAAGACTACAGACAGATAGATAGACGGACGGACAGACAGACAGACAGAGAGATAGATGGATGGACGGACAGACAGACAGAGAGATAGATAGATAGACGGACAGACAGACAGAGAGGTAAATGGATGGACGGACAGACAGATACAGACAGATAGGCAGGCAGGCAGGCAGAACGACAGACAGACAGACAGAGAGATAGATAGATAGACGGACAGAAAGACAGAGAGATAGATGGACGGACGGACAGACAGACAGGCAGAAGACAGACAGATAGATAGACAGATAAACAGACAAGACAGACAGGCAGAAGACAGACAGATAGATAGATAGACGGACGGACAGACAGACAGACAGAGAGGTAGATGCATGGACGGACAGACAGACACAGAAAGATAGGCAGGCAGGCAGGCAGAACGACAGACAGACAGACAGACAGAGAGATAGATAGACGGACAGACAGACAGAGAGGTAGATGGATGGACGGACAGACAGATACAGACAGATAGGCAGGCAGGCAGGCAGAACGACAGACAGACAGACAGAGAGATAGATAGACAGACAGACAGACAGACAGAGAGATAGATGAATGGATGGATGACGGACAGACAGGCAGGCAGAACGACAGACAGACAGACAGACAGATAGATCGATAGATAGAGATAGATAGATAGACAGAGATAGAAAGACAGAGAGATAGTTGAACGAACACATGGATGGACAGACAGGCAGGCAGGCAGAACGACAGACAGACAGAGATAGATAGAAAGAAAGACGGATGGATAGACAGACAGAAAGAAAGATAGATAAAGAGACAGATGGATGGACGGACAGACAGGCAGGCAGGCAGACAGACAGACAGACAAACTGGACGGACATAGGATTATGCAAAAATCTTGTATCAGCCTTCATATCTTTATATTTTTTTGCAAAATAAGAAATCCGGTTTGGTGATTTCTGTGTAAACTAATGTAAATGCACAGAGTTTAATTCTAACCAGTTTTAAAGTCAATATGTGGTGTGACCGTCGTTATTCTTAAGCACAGCCTCAACTCTCTTAGACCAGTTTTCATGTCACTGTGTCTCCAGGAAGTGTCCAGGATCAGCTCCTTCAGGCTCCTTGAGGTTCTTTGAGGATGTGAATGTGTGAAGTTACAGATGAGTCTGGGCCGAACTAAGATGTGAGGATGCTAAAGACAACCAATGTGTCCTCATCTGTCTCTGATAGCTCAGGCAAAGAGACAAAGAAAGAGGACATGATGGAATGGAGGTCAAACTACTGAAAAGGGTCTCCGGACAAAACACTACTCATGTGGTTGACCGTGGTCTGATCAATGAAGAATGTCCTAAATGGACAGGGTTGCTGTCCAACAGAGTAGGTCCTTGTCTTTGGTAACCCAGGTTCAGATCCTCAAACAGAGGCAAACGACTCTCTTAGACAAGCTTTCTTTAAGTCATCTTCAGGAAGTTCTCCAGGTATCTGGAAGGACTAAAACTTGGTCCTTCAGGATGATCTGTCCCTCAGTAACACTTTAAAATGACAGTCTGGCTCCTTGGAAGCAAAATAGGAAGACATTTTCACACTGTGTGTCTTTTCTGTAGGACACCGTAATCGAGACACATTCAGAAGACACTGGAAGTGTTGGACGTAGAGCTTCTGGATTCTCCGACACTTGTGGGTCTAAGGGAACAGACGAAGAGCATTAACATTCACTCGGGGAACAGAACGAGGAACGTGTGGAGGGAAAAAAAAGCAGCTGCACAGGATCCAAAACAAACCAGCTGATCTGTAAAACAGACGTGTCTCCTCTATAGAGCGGCTCTGAATGCAGAACAAGAAGGTTCGATAAGTAATAAAAGCTAAATAACGTTCTTGTCCTGCAGCCTTTAATACAGCAAGGCCTGGGACGACGCCAAACGAGACGTTAAATCTCACTTCATAAAGAGGAGGAGAAAAAAAAGGGACAAAAGGGATTGCAGCCTTGGACGGCGCGAGGAGAAAAGCAGTGTGATCGATTAACAGGACGCAGCCCTTCATCATAATTACTCCACTGAGCCTGAAGATTGAGGAATGATCTACGGGCTCTTCAGCAGACGGATCGTCCAGCCTGCTGACAGGGACGTCCCTGAACGAGCAGGGAAACTGGACGAGGGAGAGACACGGTGGATGATAGCGGGCGGGAACCGGAGAACGGAAACGTGAAGCTGTATGGTCGATACTGCCCCTCGTTTAATTCTCACCTCCAGAAAAACCCTGGCATCTGTGTTCAGCCTATCAGAGTAAAGTGGGCGGGGCTTACACTATGGGCACACACACACAACCAAATGAATTCTGGGACATCAGGTTGGGATGTGAAGAATATATTTTTTTATTGATACCGATGCCTTAAATGTATTATAAAAAGGGTTCTAAAAGTGAAACGAGTGGAGAACCTCATAAAGGTGTAAAAAAATAAATAAATAAATACATTCAGTTAATGTAAATGTTTTTAAGGGCAAGTGAAGGTTCTCCCAGGAACCTCTATATTGTGTGGAGGTTCTTTAAAAAGACTAGAGAGACAGAACTGAGCAGATGAGAGAAACAGAGAGAGAGAGAGAGAGAGAGAGAAGGGGGGGGTGGGTGTGGATGGATGGATTGATGGATAGAAGGATGGACAGACAGAGAGAAAAAGAGAGAGACAGCGAGAGCAAACTGAATAAATAGGGAAGAAAAAAGATAAAAAAGAACAATAGAAAAAAGAAAAAGAAAACAGGAGAGAGTGAGAGTGACCATGAATCTCCTTTACAAGGGTTCTGTCCATCAACAGAGAACCGGACATCCCAACAGAGAACCGGATCCAAATTCTGAACCATTTGGAGCGTTTTCACCAAAACTAAATCAGTTCGGAAGCTGAATTATTTCCCAGCAGGAACCATGAGGACATAATGGACCAATGTCCCACTCTTTCTTTATGTCCACTGTGTGTCCCCTCCACTGCCGATGACATCACACCAGTTCTTTAATCTCCAACCATTTCTTTAATCTCCAACCCATTCCATCCTGCCTGCACGCTCTTCTTCACCTCTCTTCCACACTCGCCGTTACTCTGAACCGTTGACCAAAAGTATTTAAACTCTTCCACCTCTACAGCTTGCAGAGTCTGAACACAAAACACGTGCAGCGTTATAACACTGATGTCTGTTTCTGGAGAAAAAAAAAAGAGAACGAGAGCATGTCGACAAGAAGGAGGGTGAAACGGCAAGTGTTGTTTTTCCACTCGGAGTAGGAACTGTTGCATAAGCTTGTGCACTAAAAAGAACGAGAAGCACAGCTTTTAAACTCTCGTAACAAATCACGCTGGGTTATCTTTGACCACGGCTGCAAAACTCAACATCGGAGTGAATCGTGACGGAACAGGACGTGTCCTTCAGGGAGAAGCCGGAGAGAAAAGAAAAGGAATCCTTTCAGCAGCTTTTAGTGCATCAATCCAACCAGTTGACAAGCCTTCAGCAGGACGGCGGCGAGGCTGCGATACCTGGAGCCTCTGACCCAAACCTGTCACACACACTCAGCTTTACCCCGGGAAAAACACCCCTCCCTTCATCTCCCACCGTCCGGACAGAAATCCCACACTGGTGGGACAGCTGGGTGACACTCATCCATTACTGACTTTCCACCAAAATCATCATTCGACCTGAAGGTTGAAGTCTGGACACATTTGTGTTACAGTAAACCAAGGACGAAAGCCAGCGTCTCTTCGCAGTGATCTCTATTAGACACGCAAGATCACATGATGGACATGCAACACAAAGCGTCCTGTGTCTCTATGAGATCTTTAATTCCTGATAGGTCAAAAACCTTCAGGAACACATACAATGAAAGAACTGGGAACCAATGTTTTAGTGCTCCAGGCTGCAAAGTTTCTAAAGATAACATGAACATGAGAGACCACAACATTGTCCTTCAGGAAGATCTGGAGAACTGCTCAGGTACAGAGACTGGACTGAACATGAGAGACCACAACACTGTCCTTCAGGAAGATCTGGAGAACTGCTCTGGTACAGAGACTGGACTGAACATGAGAGACAACAACACTGTCCTTCAGGAAGATCTGAGGAACGTGTATCTATATACACTGTACATGTCCGGTCATCAAAAAGCAAGCTAGGTGTGAACGGAGCCCATATTAAAAACAACTCCGGTTTCTGGCCCTTTGATGTCTGGGTGACATCATCATCATCGAGTCACGGCCGAGGAATCAGCCTGTGGGAGCGTCTTTCAAATCCACGACAGCTGTTTGCTTCTAAAAGGCTGGTGATCACAGTGAGGCAGGATTTACTGCTCCTTTCCACATTCCGCCCAGAGCAGGAGAGCAAGCAGGCCTGATAAAACCTCCTTAAAGCCATGCTGTGGTGAGAAGATTCATGGCGGCGAGGGTTTGTTGAGCCCCTGAGCAACCGTTACTGCGGGAGGGGCGCCGTGCAGTGCTTTAGGAAAGGTTGACCGGGACGAGTGGGTCATTATCTAAATGACTGACACCTGTTCTCCATTTAGCCCGAACCCTTAAAGCCTCTTCCTTTGAGTCCATAACCAGAGGCACCAGCCATTCTGCCACTAATCCCCAGGAGTCCCGCAGGCAGCGCTCACAAAACACCATTTAAAGGTTTAATGTGAAAATCCAGCGCTGTCCCACAGCGGCATAAAGCAATACAGCATGGCCTTGTGTGTAGATGGAAAGGACCTTCTTTTGTGGATTAAAATCACCAGGATTTTGGCTTTGAAAACATAAAAATGTGATAAAATTCACACTTTTCAGAGCTTAATATTAATAACAGGTGCAAGAATACCCTGTATCTCCATGTTTGTTGCACTTGGGGCAGCGGTGGTCTAGTGGTAGGGAGTTGCCCTCACATCGGAAGATTGTGGGTTCGATTCCCCTCTGCAGTAGGTTGCTCTGAGGTACCCTTGAGCAAGGTACCGTCCCCGTCACTGCTCCCCGGGCGCTTTCAATAGCTGCCCACTGCTGCACGGTGTTTGCAGAGGTCCAATTCCGTTGTGGTTCACTGTGTGCTGTGACCTCGCAATGACAAGGGTTGTCACTTTCACTTTTCTTGCATAATTTGAAAATAACAGCTGACAAAGTTTCACAGGGAGAGGAAAACTGCTGGGGAAAGCGTTTAAAACGATAACTTTTTTGTTAACCCATCTTAAGAAGGGGCTTTGACATCTTTAAAGTCGCCTTTTTGGCGGTTCGAGGTTTTGTCCGCCAATGACCGTGTCTAATAAAGTGTAAAACATTTAAATGATTTCAATAATGAACACGTGAGTTAATGAATCCATGGAAAATTTATTCCTTTTTGTGAATTATTTGTAGCGGTCACACTAAAGTGTTAAAAATTGTGTGACTTTTATCATGCTGGGACCAGACATTCTCTAATTCTGCATCTCTTCATTATTTATGGTGATTAAAAGCGAGGCTGAATAATTACTGGATTTTAAATTGAGTGCGTATTTTTAAATCTAGATGGACAAGGACGGACAACATAAGGACCGGGTAAATAAGACGGGACAGCTCAGGTTGGACAATTTGGAGACAAAGTCAGAGAAGTGAGACGGCGTCAAGTCTGGACATGTGCAGTGGAGAAGAGTGTCCGTGATCTGTGACAGACAGATACTAAAAAGAGTGAAAGGGAAGGTTTACAGGACGGTAGTGAGACCAGCTACGCTATACAGGTTGGAGACGGTGGTGCTGATGAAAAGTCAGGAGGCGGAGCTGGAGGTGTCGGAGTTAAAGATGCTGAGATGTTCGTTGGGTGTGACGAGGATGGACAGGATTAGAAATGAGGATAGTAGAGGGACAGATCAGGTTGGACAGTTGGTTTGGACATGTCCAGAGGAGAGAGCTGCCATGGAAGAGGAGAAGAGGAAGGACAAAGGATTAGGTTGTAATGACTGTATAAAAAACGTACTCTTAATAAACACGTCATTCATTTTCTCTGCCACTGCTTGCGTCAGTGGCAGGGTGTGTGTGTGTGTGTGTGTGTGTGTGTGTTCAGGTGATTCGTTTAGGATTTGCCCCTCAGGTGCTCTGAGTCCCAGCTGGGAAGCTGAGATCCAAACATTCATGATGCAATTACTCCAGATGCCCTGCCAGGATTATATAACCGAAAGGGTGCGGGGAGTTTTAGTGGAAAATTTCTGGCAACGGTCCCAGCTGCAGATCAGGCCCGACCTGTGGCAGCCACGGTCTGCATCGCGGGCAGTGAGAGCAAGGTATCGTGTACAGCAACAGTTTCCCCTCGGGGGACGTCAGCCATAACTCAAACGAGTTTGCAGCACAGCCATTTATTGTTTTATTCCCTCACACACACACACACACACACACACACACACACACACACACACACTTCTCTGAAGCAAAAAGCGCTTTAATAACCGCGCTAAGACTTATTGTCCTTCAGCGCTCGACAATAAAACCTGTAGCATTATTACAAAAACAACAAACAAACAAACAAAAGCACCTCCACAGTTTTCAGGAGGAGAACCTGAGGAGAACCAGAAAAGTCTCTGAAGTGAAAGTGAAGTATAAAACTAAAAGTGTAGTATAAACGTATAAAAGGTGCAGAAATGTACTCCGAGTATTTAAAAGTAAAAGACTCTGTAAAAAAAAAATTAAAGTATCAAAGTCATAACACCGTTTTGCATTTTTCAAGGAGGATGTTGAAAAACTTTGGGTTAAAATTAATATTTCAACGTTCAGTTTCAACAACTTTCCCCCCCAAAAATATTCCTGGTGTCTCCTAAAATACATCTACTTGCTTCAAAGGTCCAAAAAGGACTTAGTTTATCCTGTACATCTTTCCTGTCCTGTTTTTATCCTCGATCTGCGAGTCTGAGCTCCTGTTTCTTTGAGGCCCCTCCCCTTGCAAAGCTCCGCCCAGAGTGCTCTGATTGGACAGCGGCTCCCCTCTCAGTTTTAAACATATTCAGAAGGAGCTCAACCAGAAAAGGCCCTTCGTTCACTCAGTTTCAGGAAGAGGTGCTTCCACCTGAGTTCGTGATCATGAGGACCACGCAAATGCTCCGTCTAACAACAGAAAGCATCATAAACTGCCCATGGGGAGGAGAGAAGTGGCCAGCCAGCAGAGGCGTGGCCCAGCACGGGTACTGGGTGGGGTTAAGTGAGGGTAACCAAAGTTCAAAGAGCACACTAACATTGCAGGAGAAAAATTGTTTCTTTTATTAAAATCTCTCTTGGAGACGGTGATGCTGATGAAAAGACAGGAGGCGGAGCTGGAGGTGTCGGAGTTAAAGATGCTGAGATGTTCGTTGGGATTGACGAGGATGGACAGGATTAGAAATGAGTATATTAGAGGGACAGATCAGATTGGACGTTTTGGAGACAAAGTTAGAGAAGTTTACGTTGGTTTGGACATGTCCAGAGGAGAGACGAGGATTGTGCTGGGAGGAGGATGTTGAAGATGGAGCTGCCAGGAAAGAGGAAAGTGGAAGGACAAAGACAGTTTAGGTTGGTCAGGTCCAACAGGTGTCTTCTCACTGGTGATCACCTGTGTCTTCATGTTGGCGGGCGAAAGTTTAGGTCTTTATCTCCAGGCTCATCACTCGAGTTCACATTTCGAGCCAGCGAGCCAAAACAAACACACACACAGATTTTAACCATGAGCCTGTCTGTCCTGGTCGGAGACACGAAGAGAACGAGAGAGAGAGAGAGAGAGAGAGAGAGAGAGAGAGAGAGAGAGAGGGAAAGATGGAAAGAGAAAAAGAGAGTTTTCGGTCACCTTGTTGGGCATTGAATATCGTCACGGTAACTGAATCCTAAATGTTGCACAGAGGACTCAGGAGAATCACCCTGAAAAGACATTTAGTACCTCTCTCTCTCTCTCTCTGTCTGTCTCTCTCTCTCTCTATTTCTGTAGCCCCCCTCACTTTTTCTTGCTTTCAGTTTCCAACTCTCACTCTCTCCGTCTCAAATTCTTTCGATTGCTCTCTGTCTCCCTCTCTTCCTGTCCCCCCTCACTTTTTCTCTTTGTCTCCTTTCCCTCTCTCTCACTCTCTCTCTCGCTCTTTCTCTCTAAGGTTCATTTCAATTGAGGGGCAGCGCTGGCGTAGTGGTTCGGGCGTTGGCTGCATGATCGGAGGATCGGGGGTTCGAACCCCTTCCCAATGGGTTGCACTGAGGAACCCTTGAGCAAGGCGATGAGCTGGCGACCCGTCCAGGGTGTGTCCCCCGTCCTTCGCCCTGTGTGAGCTGGGATGGGCTCCAGCACTCCCCCGCGACCCCACTTGGGACAAACAGCAGAAAATAACTGACTGACATTTCAATTGTAGTCGAAATGAGAAAGTAGAACATATCACTCCTATGAAATAATATTTGTTCCAAGTGAAAGTGACTCATTGTGAAACCACACACAGTGAACCACAACAAAATTCATCCCACACACACCGGCCAGCAGGGGGAAGCCATATCAGTATCTTGCTCAAGGGTAATTCAGGGCAAACTACTGGTCCGGGATCCCATCCTGGAGCCCAGTCCCTCAACACTAGACCACTGCTGCCCCTTAACACAGAGGATATTTAATATGTAGTGGATCATTGTGTGTGAGTGTGTGTGAGTGTGTGTGTGTATGGAGTTATTGATGTTGAACACTCTCTTAGACTGGATATTTATAATGGTGGATTATTCTCAGTACAGGACTCCATCACCCTGCTGTGCTGAAGATATTCCAAATTATACCTGCTCACTGGTCGTCCCGTGGGGGTCCTGACCAATAAGAGCAGAGCTAATAAATCACCCAGAGAAACAGACAGACCACAGGCTGTAAGTGTAAACTACAGAGCGCAAACATTCAGTCAGTGGAGACGGTAAAGTGGATAAAGTGTAGATTAAAGGCAGGAGGACCTAAAAACGTGGACAGAGCGTTTTTGTATCCTTCAAAGGAAACACCTCGTAGATCCAGTCAAACTGTCTTATCTACATCATATCGATTACATTTAAGAAAAGGGAACAAATGTTTTAGTGCTCCAGGCTGCAAAGTGTTCTAGATAAGGCGGTTCCAACCACTTCAGCATCAGCAGTAAACGAATCACCTGGAATCATCTGCTCCTGTTTCTTCACTGCTTCATGTCTTAAGTTAGATGCTTTGTTCTGCTTGAAGGTTCAGACGTAGATCACTGTGTGGATTAACCAAGAATTAACCTTCCTGTCCTTCAGGAAGATCTGGAGAACTGCTCAGGTACAGAGACTGGACTGAAAATGAGAGACAACAACACTGTCCTTCAGGAAGATCTGGAGAACTGCTCAGGTACAGAGACTGGACTGAACATGAGAGACAACAACACTGTCCTTCAGGAAGATCTGGAGAACTGCTCAGGTACAGAGACTGGACTGAAAATGAGAGACGACAACACTGTCCTTAAGGAAGATCTGGAGAACTGCTCCTCAGCAACACATTAAAATACAAGAAAGTCTGGATCCTGAAGTTATTATATATATATCTTCCCAGGTTCCTTTCTCTCAGTCATCATCTCTCTTTCTCTCCTCCAGGGATAAATTAGCCCCTTGACAGTTCTTTTTTCTGCTCGCTCTTCAGTAAAGGTTCATCACGAAGCTTTTCAGCTTCTCACACACACACACACACACACAGCGCGAGCTGAAAATAAACCACACTGTCATTAGATCTGCCACTGAAACGACACCACATTAAACACTTCTCCGCGGCACTCGTTTCCCTCCGTCAATGAATCAAAAACGTTTTACAGGAACGCAGTTAAATCCATTCAACACACTGATCCCTGCATCGGTGAACCACAGACTTAAACACTTACAGCTCAACGTTCTCACAGGAAGCAGCAGCAGCCACAGCGTTCATAGTAATAATAATAACAACAACAATCTTTTATTCTCTGAACCCTCGATCTGTGAGATATTTTAGGTTACGACTGTGTCAGTGAACAGTGCAGTATGAAGCTCTGGAACATCTTCCCATGTTTGTTTCAGGGGCTCCAGGGGGCTCTGGTTTCTCCCACAGTCCAAACACACGTCAGGTAGACTGGAGATGATGAACTGGCCTTTAGGTATGTGTGTGTGTGTGTGTGTATTATATATATCTGCCAAAGATTTGAGAAGAATCAAACATGAAGCGACCAGACACCCATGATCCTCCAGTGCTGTTGCAGAACTGAACCTACCTGGAGTTCAGAGACGTGGACAAGGTAAGGAAGACTGAAACCCCACCAGCACTGAACAAGACACATCAGCTGAAACATCAGGACTGAGACAAGAGACATCTCCAGATAGATTTTTAAAGGTTTTTTGGACTGATGAGACGAGACGAGATGAGACGAGACGAGAGGGACTCCTCATGGATCAGATGGATGGGCCCGTGGCTGGATCAGAAAGAGGCCAAAGAGGAGGCAAGCCCATAACCTTGTGGTTTGGTTGAGTCGCTCTCAGTTTTTTCCCCCCTTTCCCTCCCTCCCTCCCTCTCTCCCTCTCTCCCTCCCTCTCTCTCTCCCTCTCTCTCCTCTGCTGGTGCACACACAGCTATAATCAGACTCCCACCCCTGACCCGCACTGTTATTTATCTGACGATTGGAATAAAGTCCAGGTCAGCGCTGTAATTATGATGACACTGTCTGAATAACTATAATCTCCATGTTTAAAATGTCAAATTCAGGCCAGTCGTATTATCATACAACAGAGGGAGGGCAGGAGAGGGGGAGGGAGAGAGAGAGAGAGAGAGAAAGACAAAGACAAAAGGAGGGAGAACCAGACAAACAGAGGAACAGAGAAAAGAGAAAGACAAAAGAGAAAACAAAGGGGGGGAAGAGGAAGAGAGCAATGGAGTACAGACTGAGGGAGAAAGACGAGGCTGATGGAGACAGAAGACAAAAAGGAGAGAACAACAAAAGAAAAGGGAAGGGGGAGTGGAGAGAAAAGGGAAGGAATAACAGGAGAGAGAGATAGAAAAACAATGTTCATAAGTAAAACTGGACAAACACGTCTAGAACGTCTATTGATCCGGTCCTCTGCATCTTCCTCCTTCAAACCGACCCCCCGCATGTCCTCTCTCACCACATCCATAAACCTCCTCTTTGTTCTTCCTCTTCTCCTCTTTCCTGGCAGCTCCATCTTCAACATCCTCCTCCCGATAGAATCCTCGTCTCTTCTCTGGACATGTCCAAACCAGCGCAACCTTGCTTCTCTAACTTTGTCTCCAAAATGTCCAGCCTGATCTGTCCCTCTAATATACTCATTTCTAGTCCTGTCCATCCTCGTCACACCCAACGAACATCTCAGCATCTTTAACTCCGACACCTCCAGCTCCGCCTCCTGTCCGTTCATCAGCGCCACCGTCTCCAACCCATACAACATAGCTGGTCTCACTACCGTCCTGTAAATCTTCCCTTTTACTCTCACTGGTACCCGTCTATCACACATCACTCCAGCCACTCTTCTCCACCCATTCAAAATCCCCTGCACTCTCTTCCACACTCGCAGTTACTCTGAACTGTTGATCCAAAGCATTTAAATTGCACCACAGTAATAAACGGGTAATAAACAGGTAATAAACAGTAATGCATGGCTATGATCAGGTAATACATGTTAGCAAACAGACATACACACTAATAAACAGCTAATACAAGGCTGACACACAAACAGCATTTTTAAAATTCATGGTATTGTCACTCGTTTTCTGAGGTTTGAAACCTTTCTGGCCATCAAGTTCTGTCCAAAGCACAGTAACGCCGACGGTCCTGCTCTGTAGTAACGGGCGCCAAAACAAATGAAGTCTATTTTTTGCCACGGGCCAAACGCCATGAGAAAGAGCGCCACAGGATTTAAAACTGATGAAAATTCATTGCTGTGGACAGTCCATCCTTTGAACTGCTGCCATGTTTTTGTCATTTTTTTGGACCGCTGATGGATGGAGAGCAATTCCGACTCAGCGAGTTCCTACACGCTGAACTTCTTTCACACCTGTCCTGACTGTGTTTACACCTCCACCGCTGAATCATGCTGAACATTTTGAGGAATTCATCAAAGGCTGAGAGGTTAAAACTGACAACAGCAGTCTGCCCAGAAGGTCTACGGCGAGGACGACTAATAAAACTGTTTAACGAGTGTGAACCGAGAGCCAGCGCTCATTTTACAAGCCTCATATTCATCTCAAACACACACACACACACACACACACACACACACACCAGAACGGCGGCAATAAACATTTTTTATGTGAAATGTTTACACAAGGAGCTGTACTTTGAGCTAATGAGGCAGTTTTATGGAGTTAATGTATGTAACACTTACAGGACGAGGTGCTGAAGATTCTGTGGTGCTTAAAGAGCCTGATTTCAATTCAATCAAAATGAAAGCGAAAGTGACTATCCGTGTCATTGTGAGTACACACAGTGAGATTAAACATCTGCATTTCACCTCTTCGTGCAGCAGGGGGCAGCTATTGATAGCACCCAGGGAGCAGTGACGGGGACGGTACCTTGCTCAAGGGTACCTCTGGGCAACCTACTAGTCTGGGATTTGAACCCATGACCTTCTCTTCCTGGGGCTCTAATGTCCTCTAGTGCCTAGTGTCTAGGACCCAGGACGGGATGTGGGTTTGAATCCCGGACAAATATGTTGCCCTGAGGTTCCCTTTAAGAAGGTACCGTCCCTGTCACTGCTCCCTGGGCGCTTTCATAGCTGCCCCCTGCTGCACTGTGTGTGTTAGTGCATGGGTTAAATGCAAAGATCCAATTTCGTTGTGGTTCACCGTGTGCTGTGTTCTCACCATGACAAGAATAGTCACTTTCACTTTCAAATCTTTCCCAAACTCTCCCTTCATGACCGATCATATAAAATATAATAAACGGGCTGAGAACGGTACAGTAAACCAATCTAGATTTGTGATTCTGTGCAAAACCTTTGTCCCTAAATGGGATCAATAACTAACTAATAAGAAGATCTCTGCCGTAAGCACTTAAATTTAACTCTGGAGTATCAGCTGCTTTAAATAAACGATAAAGTTCTGATAATAATGCCTTGTCAGCAAACAGTCCATTCCTCCAAACACAACTCTAAGGCTACATTTGAGAAGAAATGAGTGATTTTTGTTGTCATGGTGATAATTTCAGCTAATAAGAGTATTAAGATCTTGGGCTAGCCGATGTCCCATTTCAGATAAACAGATAAAGCAAAACATACGTGAGTATTTTGTTTGCATACGTCAAAATATATAACTTTATTTAACAGATAGAGCAAGAATAACGGCTGCACAATCTGGAAAAAATACATAACACACACAATTAACGAAGGTCACACGGATCTCCTAATCCAGCCTGCCGTAGTGTTGCCCCGCCCTTTCCAGCTGCAACACAAAGCAGCCAATCAGAAAAGATTCTCAAAGGTAATGGCCCATGAAACTCTGAGGATACACAGATTTAAAGACTTTTGAACAACACTGCATGGATAAGATTAAATGAACCAAAGAACAGTCGATTGACCCCTCCGTCCAGCTCCGTTCTGGATGTGCAACATCATATTTCCTTCACTAGAAATGCAGAGAAGTGTTGAGTGAAGATCATTCTGTGGACCAAACTAATAAAGTCTGTGGACAAACTGTAATAAAGTGTAAAAAAACGAGGTTAGACTGAAGGTGCTGTGAAGCTGCCGAACACAAGGAGACTGATAGGATTTCACACAGAAACTAAAGACCTTACAAGTGAGATAATGACTGTCTGAGGAGGAAAAGAAGAGTTACTGCTGAGACGTAAACCCTCAGACTGAGGGTGGGTGTGTGTGTGCGCACACTGAGGAGTGTGTCTTTTGAAAGTACTGTGAAAGAATCCTGTGAAAACAATGTCTGGATTAGAGCCAGAGTGAGATAAACACCATCTCCGTAACAGAGAGAGAGAGCGAGGGAGGGAGCAAGAGTGAGCGAGAGAGAGAGAGAGCGCTGAATGTTAGTGTTAAGATGTTCTTAGTTGGAGGGCGGTGTGTGTGGTAGAGAACAGCGGCGTCGGTTGAAGAACAGCGCTGTTTGTTGAAGAACGGTGCTGTTTGATGGAGAACAGCAGTGACTGTTGAAGAACGGTGGTGTTTGGTGGAGAACGATGGTGTTTGGTGGAGAATAGCGGCGTCTGGTGGAGAATGATGGTGTTTAGTGGAGAACAGCGGCGTCTATTGAAGAACGGTGGTGTTTGATGGAGAACAGCGGCGTCTTTTGAAGAACAGTTACGTCTGCTGGAGAACGGTTGTGTTTTTTGGAGAACAGTTGCATTTGATAGAAAACAGTTGTGTTTGCCGAGACTGGTGCTGTTTGATGGGAATGAACGGCGCTTGTTGGAGAACTGAGCAATTGTAGAACCATGGTGTCTGTAGGAGAATTGTGGCGTTTGTTGGATAAAGGGGTATCTGCTGGAGAACGGTGGAGTTTAATGGAACGTGTTGTCCGTTGGAGAACAGCGTTGAATTAAATTTAAAGTAAGAAAAGTAAAAAGTTATCTGCAAACTCTATAAACACGTTAAACACTCTAAATGTGCAGGATATGAAGCATAAACAGTGAAGAGATAAACAGTGACAATGTAAACAAACATGTAAACAAGAGAACGGCTGCTTTTGTAGAACGAAGGTCGGCTGGTTGCTGAAAGACACTTGTCTTGAAGGCTACAAGCCACCGCTGTCGTTTTTTAATACAAAGGGTTTAAATTTGTATTTATTACTGTCATATCAAACCGGCATTTCACTGGTATTGATCGGCTATTACATCGCTGGTATCATGACAAGCCTCGCAACGTCAGTATTCACTCCTCTGTGGATCAAATGAGATCTTTTAGCTGCTGCAGTTCGCCTTTCCAGGAGAATATCACCTCAAATGAAGACAACGCATCTGACATTTGATTCGAGTGTTTTCCAATCTCCAGGAAACAAGGCGTGAATTCTATAGCAGCCATCCAGGATTAAAAATCAATAATGGAGCCCAGCAAGGAGCCACTTTCATAGAGACACAAGTTCTTCTGCACCGATGAAGATCCTGATGCCTCTAATCAGGGCGACTGACAAATCTACTACAACCATGATTATGAAAGTGATATTTAACCCACCGTGCAGCAGGGAGCAGCCATATCCAGTGCCCGGGGAGCAGTGATGGGGATGATACCTTGTTCAAGGGCACCTCAGAGCAATTTACTGGTCTGGGATTCGAACCCACGACCTTCCAGTCCTGGGGCAGAGTTCATAAACACTAGGCCACGCTGCAAATCTGCAGCATTAATGTTCATGAGATGCACTAAGCACTAAGCCCGTAAAACTAAAGAGCTTTGAAGAGCTCGGGTAGAGACCGTCGCTTACTGAAAATTCCTACTTGACAGCATCGATTGTGCAACGGGTCACGCCTCGTCCTCTCAGAGTGTCAAGCACTGCTCGCCTTGTACCTCCACTCCGTCACAGATTTAGAAGGGGAAGTTCTTGGAGGTGTAATGGTGCGTGTCCCAATACTTTTGTCTTTTACATTCACTGAAGCGTACATTTCTAAGGCCCTAATGCTGTAATACGGCTGCTGTTTCATTCAGGATCAAAAAGACGTTTAGAGCAGTTAAATCTTTCCGCCTGCCGTCCCTCCATCTATCTGTCCATCTGTCAGGGCTGCGATATGCATCACATTTCCCCAATAAACACATATTTAGGTGCTTTGATACCAGCTTGGATCAAATTACCCTAATCTAAAACAAGCAGAGGAAGTGACCCTAAACACACACACACACGATGATATCTCATACACCACCCCATCCTTATCTTCTAGCCTTTAAATGGGAGGATTGTTCTCTCCTCCTGCCTCAAAAGAACATTTCTCTGGGTTTTCTTCAACAGACAGAAACAGATTCAACACAAAATCCATCTTTTTATCTCCTTCCTCACCATGAACTCTCTTTGCAGGAATTCCAGGAGGAGTTCCTGCCAAGTCCGAGTCATAGTTTGTTGGAAAATCAAACATCGTCCAGTGTTTCCCTCATCATTATCCATCAGCGTTTTCTTCTGTTTTATTGTTCATGGTAAAGTCCAACTTTGGCAAACACTTCAAAAGTTATAACTTCTTTCAGCTGCTCCAGTTTAGGAGTCACCACAGCAGATTATCCGTCTCCATTTCTTCCGGTCCTCTGCATCTTCCTCCTTCAAACCCACCACCTGCATGTCCTCTCTCACCACATCCATAAACCTCCTCTTTGGTCCTCCTCTTCTCCTCTTTCCTGCAGCTCCATCTTCAACATCCTCCTCCTGATATAGTCCTCGTCTCTCCTCTGGACATGTCCAAACCAACACAGCCTTGCTTCTTTGACTTTGTCTCCAAATCATCCAACCTGAGCTCTAATAGACTCATTCCTAATTCTGTCCGTCCTCGTCCCTCCCGATGCAAATCCCATTATCTTTAACTTTATTTGACATTTATACTTATGTTTGATTTCACTTTTGACACCTCCAACTCCACCGCCTGTCTTTTCATCAGTGTCTCAAAGTCAGGGACAAACGAGCGAGCGCCGGGGACAGTTCTGCCTCTTCTCTCTGTAATCAGGAACCGAATTACACTCCTGTGATGTTCAGCGGCAAACAAACCAAACTAAACCAACAGAACGAGAAAAAGCCAGAAGACTCGAAAGAACCGAAAGAGACTAAAGAGCCAAAAGAATAGAAAGAATCAAAAGATAATGAACCCAAAGTGGTAGAAGAACATTTTAAAAAGAGCCCCAAGAACAAAAAGAACCAACAGAGAAACGTTTAAGAATAAAAAGAGCCACGTCACTAAGAACTGAAAACAACAGAACCAAAAGAACCGATTGAGAGTCAAAAGAATCAAAAGCTACAAGAACACGAAAAAGACAAAACAACCAAAAGAATCAGAGGAACTGAAGAAAAGGAGGTAAGTTGAAATGGTCTTCAGAACAAAAAGAAGCAAAATAAAAAAACAAAAACCTTTAAAACTAAAAGAACCACATGAGTGAGAAGAACTGAAAACGGCAGAAAAACCAAGAAGAACCAAAAAGAACCAAGGGCCAAAAGAAGAAAGAGTCAAAAGAGTCAGAAGAACCAAAAGAGTCAAAGAACTATAAGAGTTAAAGGATCTAAAAAGAACTTAAAGAACCATAAGAGCCAACAGAACCAAAAGAGCCAGACCTCCTCCAGGTAAAGTTCCAGGTAAACTCTCAGGTAAAGGAGGATCTTTCGGGCTCTGAACCGCTTCGGTACATATTTCGCAAGACTAAGAACTTGGGTGGTGTTTGTGGATTTTCTGCTCGCAAAACCTACAACACTGAACAGGACCAGACCTGCACGCCTGCCACGTCCAGGCCCTCGGAGCGAGTCTCAGAGACTCTTTCTGGAGCAGCTCTGCGGTCGGATACACTCAGTCGAAGCAGCCCAAAGTGGGAAAGTGAAAGTGACTTTTCCCATCGAGGTGAGTACGAGGCACAGCACACACTGAACCACAGCGAAACTACACCTAAGCATTCACACACACAAACTCCTGCAGAATGGGGCAGCTATTGAAAGTGCCCAGGGAGCAGTGCCGGGGACAGTACCTTGCTCAAGGGTATCTTGGGTATTCAAACCCATGATCTTCAGATCCAGGAGCCTAGTCCCTAAACAATAGGCCATCGCTGCCTTTTTATATTTTGAAGAGACAAAAGGGTCTAAAGAGGCAGAGAGACGTAAAAACGCTGAAGAGAAACGAAGCAAAAACTTATTCGCAAAAGGACCAAAAGATAAAGTGAAAGTGACTATTTGTCATTGTGAAACAGTGAACCTAAAATTCCTCCTCTGCATTTAACTTACACACACTGCACAGCAGGGTCCGGCACCCGGGGAGCAGTGAAGGGGACAGTGCCTTATTCAAGGGTACCCCGAGGTGAGCTACTGGTCCGGGATCGCGACCTACAACCATCAGATTAAAGCGCCAATCCATAAACACTAGACCACCAAAAAAGCCCCAAAAACAGTCGAAGGAGACTAAAAAAGCAGAGGAAAAAACCCAGAAGACGCAAAAGAACGAAAGAGGCTTAAGAGCAAAAAGAACGGAAAGAGTCAAAGGATTATGAAACAAGAAAATAACGCAAAAATCCAAAACAGCCAAAATAATCAGGGGAACTGAAAGAGGGCAAAATCCAAAAAAGCCAAAAATAAAGAGGGAAAATTGAAAGAGTCACTTTAATAACTAAAACTCTGTCCCAGCTGGGACACCCTAGACAGATCGGCGTCCCATCGCAGGGCAAACACACTCACACTGAGGGAGGACGATTCTCCAGTCCTCCTGACGTCCACGTCTTTGAGCTCCTGGAGGAAACCCGCACAGACACGGGAGGAGCACGTCCACTCCTCACAGAAACGACCCGTCTGGGAATGGAACCCACAACCTTCTCCCCGCGGGCCACAGCGCCGTGCTGCCGAGCCTGAACCAGAAGAGTGAAGCAGCCTGGAGAGCCGCCGACTCGGGCACTTTGTGTGTTGTTCACTCTCAGTAACCTGCAGCCGTCACACCCCGTTACACTCAAATCGCTCTGAATGACGGCGTGTGTTATAGATGAGTGACCCTGCTCGAGGAAGGTCGGGGGGGGCGTGTGTGTGTGTGTGTGTGTGTGTGTGTGTTGTCAGCTATGCTGGATTTGTCAGCCGTGCTGAAATCAGCTGCTACAGGGTGTGTGATAAGCGGCTGTAGGAGGATAAGAAGGATGTGCTGTAATATCCAGTCTCATATTTTGGTTGCTGTTCGCCACTCGGGCAGGACACACACACACACACACACACACACACACACACACACACACACACACACATCATGAAGCGTTTAAACAAAAACATGAAAACAAAAAAAAAAAGCCTGTGACAACACAAAGTCAGAATCTGAGCTCAGTGGACAAGATCCAGTTACACACACACACACACACACACACACACACACACACACACACACAGCCAGGCTTAACCAAACAGAATCATCCACAAAAGGAAAAAAAAGAACTAAAAAGCTTTAATCCAATCAGCTTTATGTGAGAGAGACACGGAGTCCCTCGGTCCCGAACACACAAAATCAGGGGATTATTGTTTAAATAGTTCTTTAACGTGTGAATCAAACGCTTTAAGTATAGTTTGTTTTTCTTTTCGGGGTTTTAATACATCAGTTACTGCAGTAATGAAGACCAACCCGAGTCTTCACTCCGTAATTAAACCCGGGAGACCGCAGAACCACGCTCAGGCGCAGAACCACGTCTTCGGACTTCAAGGAAACGATGTTGAATACGAACGTGGACAAAATCCTCAGCTTCTGTATAAAACCGTGTCTTCCTGCCGGGAGCCGACAGATGGGCCGCGCCGCCACGTCTGGGTCTCCTTTTTAAAGGCAGACGGACGTACAGACGGAGAAGTAAAGAGGTAGACGGAAGAAATCAACAGCATGTCGGAGAACACGGCTCACCTCCACACCCCTCCGTCCCGTAACGTCGAGAAAAACTCGCAGCAGAAGAGAGCAGCTTTTTAACAGCAGCTCTGTCCAATAAAAACCGTGAACGCTTAAAAAAAAAAAAGAAAGAAAAAAAAGAGGGAAGAGAGACGCACCTGCAGTTGGGAGGAGGATCCAGAGTAATTTCAGCAAGTTCCTTTTGGATTCTGCAGGAAGGAGACAAAGAAAGATAAGATTATAAACAGAGAGAGAGAGAATAAGAACAGAAACAAGGAAGGAGTAAGAGGTAAGAGGAAAAGAAACAAGGGAGTCAGTCAGACAGACAGACAGAGAGACAGACAGACAACAAGAAACAAAAAGAAGCTGAGCAATGAGATATTTGCTGAAAGGAATAAAAAGGTGTGTGTGTGTGCATGTTTGAAACACAGCTATGTGTGCTTGCATGTAAAAGTGCAGTGTGTGCAGTGTGCAAGAGTGCTGTGTGTGTATTTGAGTGCAGCATGTGCATGAGGAGTGTGTGTGTGTGTGTGTGTGTGTGTGTGTGTGTGTGTGTGTGCATGCACGTGTGCAAAGAGAGTGTATCTGGGTGTCTGCAGTGTGTGTTAATACAGAATGAGTGAGTGCTGTGCACACGTGCATACACTGTGTGTGTGAGTATGAAAGTGCAGTGTGTGTGTGTGTGTGTGTGTGTGTGTGTGTGTGTGTGTGTTACACTGCCCTCTAGCTGTACTGGGTGAACTGCACTCTGCTCCTCTCTCAGTAACATGGCTGCTGCCTTTGTTCTCAGAGGGTTGAGCCCAAATCCCTCAGCAAAACTTTGCCCTCCTCTCTCCCTGTCTCTCTCTCTCTCTCCCTCTCCCCTCTGTCTCTCTCTCTCTCTCCCTCTCCCCTCTGTCTCTCTCCCTCTCTCTCCCCCCTCTGTCTCTCTCTCTCTCTCTCTCTCCCCCCCCCCCTCTCTCTCTCTCCCTCTCCCTTTGATGTGAGGATCAAAGCCCAGGCACATTTCTAAATTTACCCATAACCACTCTGTCACCTGGACGCTGTGTCCTGGTCAGTGTTTGGCTCCGTCGCCGTGGCTCCTCAGTTCTGACCTTTCTGCTCGTCTGCTTTCTCTCTGCTCGCTTATCAAATTCTGACCCTGTTCAGTGCGTTGACCAATCACAGCCTCTTCTTTGGCCGTGGACTCTTTGAAGCACTCGTTTGTGTGAATGATTTTTGTCTTTGTTCTTTTTTACTGGAATTTTACTTCTTTCATTCTTGTCCCAGATTCATTCTTGTCCCAGCGGCTCACTGAAATGATTCGTTTCTTTTGAATCGTTCACTGATTTGCTCATTCAGAAACAAGTCGGGCCTCCGTCCATCCACGGTGGAGCTACCGAGTTTCCATTCACAGTTACACTTCTGCTAATTATCAGACGCTCTTCTCTAGACTGATGGACATCAGTGTCCACATCTGTTCTTCATTCCTGTCACCCAGAATGAAATCAGCACCTGTTGATTTGCCAGCAACACTCTTGCACACCCTGTTACTGAACAAACAGTTCATATCCACACAAACACACCTCAGCACGTGTTTTTTAAGGTCTTAAATTTAGTTTGCAGATGAAGAAACTGGCTAGACTGGCTGGTGAGGAATGAACAAATTCTTTGAATGTTGCAAAGGAGGTGTCTACATGATCTGGAAAGGCTGACGTCTTCTTTTTGTTTCCATTTCTCCCGGTCCTCTGCATCTTCCTCTTTCACACCTGCATGTCCTCTCTCACCACGTCCATAAACCTCCTCTTTGTCCTTCCTCTTCTCTTTCCTGGCAGCTCCATCCTCAACAAGCTTCCCCCTAAATGCTCCTCATCTCTTGTCCAAACCAACACAACTCTGACTTTGTCTCCAAACCGTCCAACCTGTGCTGTCCCTCTAAATAAACTGCTGAATAGAGAATGAGAATGAGAATGATCAAACGTGACACCAGGATTCCTTCACACAGGAGACAGGACAGGAGGTGTCCCAAAGGTAGTGGTGAGGTCAAGACTTCATAATGGATTCCCTTCGATTTAGAGAAGCTCAGTCTCACTGGGATTCAGCCTGAGGTAGTGAATAGCGATGACCATAAGTGACACAGCATTGACCAATAAAAAGAGACGCCCCTAAAGTCACCTCGAATAGCTTTGTCCCAAACTCTTCTGCCCGAGTGCAATCAGATCCCCACAGCAATGTTCCGACATCTGTTGTAACCTTTCCCTGGACACTAAAGATGCTCGTCCAGCAAAAGCTCCAAACTCCTCTCTGAGTGTCCTTCAATTTAGAGGAACTGCTGGAGCACTGTGGTGAGGGGAACCAGACGTCTGAACCTCCCCGACATGGACATGGTGTCCCTTTTTAAGCAGCAGGCTTCCAGCTTTAGCGCACTCTCTCCCTGCGAATATAAATTAGCATACGCATACAAACGAGGCACTTGCATCACCTTTCCCGCTGTCTCGGTCATGCAAATCTCCATTGTGTCTCGTTTCTAAATCGCGTCCCGTTACACCGTTCAGATAACAGCGATGACTCAGTGCTTTTAGCGAGACGTGTTTGCAGAGTTTGTGCGAGAATTCCTCTGACTCATCCTGTGGAAGAGGGTCGTGATTATTTCTGCATTTCAAGGGGACGAAACGTCCAGCCGGTTTTTGGAACGTAAACATCCAAGGTGGGTTCAGAGTGAAATGGTTCAGGTTTCTTTGCAGCGGTGGTGAACGGAACCAGGCGTCTCCAACACAAACACTGTTTTATTTTTATACGTGTACGTTTCTTGTTTTACCTATACGATTATATCTTTCAAATGATATATTGAATTTCATGTGAATGAATAATGATTATGTAATTAGCTCCACCCTGGACCTGTCTCCTCTTGTTAACCCATCCCTTCTTACTTCCTGTGGTCCTGCCTGTTGTTCTTTTGGTTGTCATCCCTGACAGCCCGCCTCCTTTTTCCACCGTACGGGTGCGAGGCTTGACGCTGGACGGGCTGCTGCTCTTTTCATCTCTCCGTCCTAATTGCCCTGTTGTGCAGTTATTGGATCTCCAGGCTTTTTAGGAAACAGAATCCTGGCCTCTCCAGTGACAGGGCCTGGGATCCTGCCCCCGCTGTTGGGCGACTCACAGGCTCCTTGTTCCCTTCCGGCGAGCAGGTTATCGGCCGTTTCCCGGCGGCTGTTGGTCTGTAATGTGCGCTGCGCCCTCGGCGGGGTGAAATGGTTTTTCAAGGTGCGGGTGGACGTCCTCTCGTCTGCTTCACCAGATCCCCACGAGTGACCCTGCATCTCTTCACTACTGTTTGAGGTAGCGGCGTCCAGCGCGAGGAAAGTGTCGCCTCTTTCGCTGCAGATCGCAGCGCCGGGCATGGAGGTCACCTCAGTGCGTCTGGGGAAGGGGCGGGATTTAAATACAAACAGACAGACAGACACAGGGTTTAAATACAGACAGACAGACACAGGGTTTAAATACAGACAGACAGACAGACACAGGGTTTAAACACAGACAGACACAGGGTTTAAATACAAACAGACAGACAGACACAGGGTTTAAATACAGACAGACACAGGGTTTAAATACAGACAGACACAGGGTTTAAAGACAGACAGACAGACAGACAGACACAGGGTTTAAAGACAGACAGACAGACAGACAGATACAGGGTTTAAATGCAAACAGACAGTCAGACACAGGGTTTAAATACAGACAAAGGGTTTAAATACAAACAGACAGACAGACACAGGGTTTAAATACAGACAAAGGGTTTAAATGCAGACAGACAGACAGACACAGGGTTTAAATGCAAACAGACAGACAGACAAAGGGTTTAAATACAGACAGACAGACAGACACAGGGTTTAAATGCAAACAGACAGACAGACACAGGGTTTAAATACAGACAAAGGGTTTAAATACAAACAGACAGACAGACACGGTTTAAATACAGACAGACAGACACAGGGTTTAAATACAGACAGACAGACAGACAGAGGGTTTAAAGACAGACAGACAGACAGACAGAGGGTTTACAGGACAGAAGCACATATGGACAGACACACTGTCTTCTTTCTGTCTCTCTCTCTGTCTCTGTCTCTCTGTCTCTCTCTCTCTCTCTGTCTCTGTCTCTCTGTCTCTCTCTCTCTCTGTCTGTCTCTCTGTCTCTCTCTCTCTCTCTCTCTGTCTCTCTCTCTGTCTGTCTCTCTGTCTCTCTCTCTGTCTGTCTCTCTGTCTCTCTCTCTCTCTGTCTCTCTATCGCTCTCTCTCTCTCTGTCTCTCTCTCTCTGTCTGTCTCTCTCTCTCTCTCTCTCTGTCTGTCTCTCTGTATCTCTCTCTCTCTCTGTCTCTCTCTGTCTCTCTCTCTCTCTCTCTCTGTCTCTGTCTCTCTGTCTCTGTCTCTCTCTCTCTCTCTGTCTGTCTCTCTGTCTCTGTCTCTGTCTCTCTCTCTGTCTCTGTCTCTCTCTCTCTCTCTGTCTCTCTCTCTCTGTCTCTCTCTCTCTGTCTCTCTCTCTCTCTGTCTCTCTGTCTCTCTCTCTCTCTCTGTCTCTCTCTCTCTGTCTCTCTCTCTCTCTCTCTCTGTCTCTCTCTCTGTCT